>JZKD02S1649504.1:9714-28955 GCA_000966675.3 Picea glauca
CTATCTCCCACCATCCTCCTTCTACAAGATTATTTCTTGTTTATATTTATTTTATGGTCTGTGGGAGCCCCAATCCTAGTCCTAAGGACAAACCCATTTTAAATTTCAAAGCTTTATAACAGACTATATATTTTTTCAAAAATTTCAAGAGAGCTATTTCGAGATCAGTTTTGACTGTGCTTTGTAACTCTGAGTTTTGAGTATAAAGTATTTGAGATTGATCTATCATTATATTTATTTGAAATTCCCATGTGTCCACTCTTTTAAAATTATCTTATGCATGCAGACCATCTTCTTTTTATTTCATGTGATCAAAAATATTTAGTTTAACTATGATGGATGTGAGAAAAAAAAATCTATCTTTTTCAAATGTATGAAGTGTGTGGTTCCTGGTCATTTCTCATGGACTTTCTTTAAAAAAAAATAAAAAAAAAAACATTTTATTTCTTGTTATTTTTATATTTCTTTGATTACCATGACGGACTTCTGCAAAGTCTCATATTCTGAAGATTTAGAGTCCCAAGAAAACCTTAAAGAGGAGTACCACCTCTATAAAAACACAAGGGGATTTACATCCTCATGAGGTTATCATTTCGATCCTAATGGATTCAAGCGTCAAGATTTTTGGTGACCATACTGGGTAATGAACTAAAATTTGAAATCTGGTTTAGCATTTTAAAAAAAAATACATGACTTTATCCCAGGTTGATCAGCCCCGCGTGGAAATTGGATTGAATAATCAACGAAGTATCTTACATCAGCTATATAATCTGGTAATAACGACAACAGAGACCCGAGAAGAATTAGAAAGGTCCTATAAGATCTTAGTCCAAAAAGAAGAAAAATAAATCCTCTAGAGACAGAGGAGAGACGAGCGACAAGATCGAAGAAACCAAACGCTAGCTAGAGCAGCACAAGGACAAGATCGAGATTGAAGTTGGACGAGTACAAGAGACCCATTACCAGAAGTAAAAGAAAGCAACTATGTATTCTAAGAAGTGGGAATCATGTCCCTGGAACATCTTAGGATATGGCAGAAATAAATGAACAACCGTGAGATGAACCACATGAAGAAAGACAAGGAGGTGGAAGAGGTGTTGCAAGAAATCAAGAAAATCGAAGGAGAATAAGAGATTCCCCTTTAAATATTCTAGGTGAGCAACATGATCTCCATGTTCTCCCTAAGGGTACCTTGAAGGAATTTTTTGGAGATGGAACAATTGATGCAAAGAGGCACCTTCACTTATTTCTTGATGTTTGTGATTTTCATTGTATTGAGTATAACGATGTCATGGTGAGATTATTTCTTCAAACCTTATCAGAAAGAGCGTATGAATGGTATACGACATTAACTGGTAGGTAAATTCGCTCATTTAATGACCTTAAAGTCATGTTCCTAACTATGCTTTCCCCTCCAATTGCTTATCATACCCTACTCATCGATTTCACCCAAATTGGTTTGAGGAAGAACGAAAGAATACAAGATTTTAATCTCGAGTTCAATAAAAACTTGAGTAAGATTCCAGAAGATAAAATACCTAATGACCCAGTCATACTCAGTTGTTATAAGAATGTGATGCCTCCAAATGTGAAATATGCTATCAAAACATCCCAGATGGATACCTTGGAGGAAGCAATGACTAAAGCCACTAAGATGGAAGAAATTATGATTGAAGCGGGTGTTGACCCCAACATCATACTGAGAGAAGTACAAAGGCATTTGGAAGGATTAAGTATTGATAATCAAGGAGCCTCTAGTTCAAGAAAGAGTGAATAATTCAAGCTGCGAATGATCCAAAATCACACAATTGGAGGAGGATTTTTCAGAGGAACCATACCAGATGTGAAGGTAGACCTTGTTGGGACACAAGAAACCAAGCAAAGAATTGAAATTTCACAAATGAATAAAACTATCAAGCAAATGCAGAATGAGGTAACCATACTAATAAGGGGGGGTAATTATGTGGAAAATCCAAGAATGTCGGTCCCAGAGCAAAGAGGGAACCCTCCCCAAGAAAATAGAGTGAGGTTTGAAAACATGGATACACTGCAAAGACCAAGGGTTCCCAAGCATCCAACCCCCAATGTGGTTGTTTTGGATGATGTATATGATGAGAAAATGGTTGATAAAGAGAACTATTATTCACCTGATAAAAGTTCTGAAACTATACAGATGAACGGATGTGAGACGTCCATGTATATATTTGAAGAAGGCGACAACGACCCCAACTCGCAAGAAAACGTCGCCCAGAAAATATGATTTGTAAATAGATCCAAGAGTAAAAATGATTCTGAAAAGGAAAACCAAAAAGATAAAGAAAAAATGAATGAGAAAAGGGTAAATGAGAAAATGGTGGATAGCATTGGAAGTAAGAAGCAACACCCAATGTCAAACTCCACTCAGATGACATACAATGTTGTAGAGGACTTAAGTAAACTAAGGATAAATATTTCTTTTACAGAAGTGGTGAAGACTCCCCAACAGATGGAAAACATTTTGAGATTGTTGGATGATCCATCTGAAAAAGCAGAAGTTGTTGTTACAAGTCCAAAACAAAGCCAGAACAAATCAACCACCAAGTTGAGAGGTAAAATTTATCCATTTATATTTCAATTGAAAATAATGATGTTGCACTTCATAATTGTTTAGTTGACACTGGTGCGACCAATAATATTATGCCATTGGCGGTCATGGAGGCATTGGGCATGAACTATACCAAATATTACGAGACCGGTGAAAGTATATATGCAATTGATTCTAGACAAATGCCAGCTTATGGAGAAATAAAATACTTTTATGCTTGGATCACATCAACTCCCCACATTATCACAGTTTTCAATATTATTGTGGTATACCTTCCTCTGGCATATGGAGTTGTTTTGGGAAGAGATTGGTCATCCATGATCGGGGGATACATAATGAATGATGGAAGTTGCATGATGTTGCCAGAAAAAAGAAGGAGAAATGAGAGAGGGGGTTGAATTATGATATCCTAGACATGGAACACATTGAAATCCTGGAGTGAATTCGAGACACGGAGAGTCAAGAGAATTCGTTTGAAGGTTACTGGAGGATGTCATTCGATGGAGTGTGTTCAAGCTCCGGGAGTGGAGCTGCAATTGTCCTTTTAAATCCAGGGAAGATTATGCATCCATACGTTATCAGACTTGAATTTGCATGTACTAATAATGAGGTAGAATATGAAGTTTTGATCCAGGAAATGACTCTTGCACAAGAAATGAAGATAGAACATCTAATTGTGATGAGTGAATCCGAGTTGGTAATTAATCAAGTCACCCAGAGGTATAAAATCAAGAAGGAAAGACTCAAATTATACTTCAAAAGAGTTAACAAATTGATGGAATCTTTCATCTCTTTCAACATTTCCTTCATTCTAAGGGACAAGAATTATAAGGCGGATTCATTGGCTTTGACAGCCTCATTGTCAAACCCTGATGATATTCAAAGAAAAACATATTTTCAAGTAGAAAGGGTATTCCGACCTTCTGTACCTGATAACCTGAAGTATTTACAAGTATTTGAAAATGATTAAAAGTTGGAAAAATTCTTATTGAATGATGATGATGAGGACAATCACATATATGTTGTCCCATAGGATTGTATTCAATCGGAATCCCTTTTTACGAAAGATGGTCATGCTAAGAATCTCCTGGAAGAAATTTCACTCTGAAACGCTCAAGAAACAAGAAAGATCAATATTGGAACTAACAGTTCCCCAAAATATGTCAATTTGAGAGTTTATTGCACCATTGAGAAGTTTGATCGATATGTTGCATTGTTTAAATAATATCTTGATGTGTTCGCATGGACTTATGATGATTTGAAAGCTTATGATAGAACAATATTCCAACATATTATTCCTTTGAGAGAATAAGCAAATCCAGTCAAGAAAAAAATAAGGATGATGAACCCCAAATTAAAACCTTTGGTAAAGGTTGAATTGGAGAAATTAAAGAAGGTTGGAATAACATATCCCATTGTGCATTCTGATTGGCTTTCAAATCCTGTGATAGTAAGAAAGAAGACCGGGGAGATTCGGATGTGTGTAGATTTCAGGGATCTTAACAAAGTAAGTGTAAAGGATAATTATCATTTACCTAACATGGAATTTCTTCTCAGACAAGTCACAGGATCAACGTGCATGTCCATGTTAGATGGTTTTTCTGGTTATAATCAAGTCTTGGTTGTTGAGGAAGACAGAGCAAAAATAGCATTCATAACACCTTGGGAGACATATGCATATGCTAGGATGCCCTTTGGTTTGAAGAATGTAGGAGACACATTTCAGAGGGTCATGGATCATACTTTTAAAGGGTTGATAGGAAAATTCATGGCAGATTATCAAAATGACTTGACAATGCGTTCAAAAACAAGGGGTGATCACATTCATTACTTGAGAAAAAATTTTGAAAGATGCAGATTATATGGTGTTTCTCTAAATCCAAAGAAATGTTTATTCGTAACTCAAGGAAAATTGTTGGGTCATATTGTGTGCAAAAAATGGATTTATATAGATCTAGAAAGAGTTAAAGCTCTAAATGAACTCAACCCCCCATCATCTAAAAAAGGAGTTCAATCGATTTTTGGTAAGATCAACATTGTCTGTAGATTTTTTTCTGACTATGCAAGTATTGTGAAGCCGATCAATTTATTGTTGAAAAATAACCAAAGGTTTGAATGGACAGAGGATACACAAGAATCTTTCAATAATATCATAATGGAAATCACCACAGCTCCAGTTCTCATTAGCCCAGATTTTCAAAGGGACTTCATCGTCTATTTGTTCACTACAAAAACAGTGGTTGCATATGTTCTTACTCAAAGGAATACCAAGGGTGAAGAACTTCCAATCAGTTTCATGAGAAAAACCCTTCACAATTATGAATTGAGGTATTCAGAGATGGAAAAGTAAACCCTAGATCTTGTGAAAGCAGTGACGCACTTTCGAACGTACATACTAAATTAAAATGCCATTGCTTATGTTTCATCCTCGCTAGTGAAGATGCTTTTGAATCAACAATTGAGAGAAGGAAAATGGACTAACTAGTTGGCGAAGATCCAAGAATATGATATTGAAAATAAACCTTTAAAGGTTGTCAGAGGACAAGATTTATGTAAGCTCATTGCAAATAGTGATTCTTTGGATGGAACGATTTCAATTTCAGTAGAGGAACCACTGACCGATTCAGAATAGTATGGAGACATTGTATTCTACTTGAGGTCCGAACAATTTCTAGTCACCATGAACCCTAAAGAGTGAAGAACATTGAAGATGAAGTCAAATCAATATGTGTTGATTGTTGATATACTTTTCAGAAGGAACTACGATGGTATATTACTAAGATGTGTTGATAAAAACAAAGCTCAAGAATTAATGAGGGAATTTCATGAAGGAATATGCGGTGGACATTTTGCACCTACAGCCACCATCCATAAGATAATAAGAGTTGGTTTTTGTTGGCCATCAATTTTTAGAAACTCATATGCCACAATAAGGAAGTGTGTATCTTGCCAGCAATTTTCAGGGAAAATGAAGAGATCTACGATGTCGTTACAGCCTATAAGTGTAGAACAACCATTCTCCCAATGGGGACTTGATGTTGTCGGGCCAATAAATCCAAAGTCAAGCAAGGGACATATGTACATTCTCACTGCTACATATTATTTTACGAAGTGGCCAGAAGCAGTGGCATTAAAAAAGGTTGATTTTGAAGAGTTAATTAAGTTCCTCAAAGACAATATTTTGTCAAGATTCGGCGTCCTAAGCAAATTTATTACTAAGAATGGTTCGATTTTCATTGGTTCCAAATTTACAGAATTTTGTGGAGAATATGGAATTATTATGGGGCATTCATCAAACTATTATCCCCAAGGGAATAGTCTCACAGAATCCACAAACAAGACACTCATTCAGATATTGAAGAAGAAAACCATTGACAATAACCAACAGAATTGGCATTTAAAGTTTATTGATGTGTTGTGGGCAAGCAGAACGACTTTGAAAGACAGCACTGGGATGTCTTTGTATACATTGGTTTATGGGAAAGAAGCAAAAATGTCAGTTAGCCTCGAACTCAATGCTTTGACTTTTGTAGTTAATACAAAAGATGCAGAAGACAGTTCACCTATCCAAAGGAGGATCAACCAGTTGTTGAAATTGGAGGAAGAATGAAGTAAAGCCTAAAACAAAACTTCTGAAAAACAGCAAAGTATCAAAAAATATTTTGACCAGAATGAAACTGTAAAGAATTTTCAGAGGGGAGAATTGGTGTTACTCTGGAACAAAGCCAAGGAGAAACCATCAATGACACAAAGTTAGAAGCACTCTAGATTGGACCATACATCATCGAAAATATCATGGGCTTTAATTACTATATCCTCAAAAACATGAAGGGTAAAAGATTAATGTTTCGTATCAATGGGAAACATTTGAAAGGTTTCTTCACCTAAAACTTTTTCATTTCCCTGTACATAAATTTTATTTTTTGTTTTGTATATTCTTACATTTGACTCCATAGACCAATGGACAGAAGCGCTTGGTCATAAAGATTTTGGATTCTTAAAAACCCACATAGGGTTATCATCCCGCAGTTGGAGTCAGTTGTTGAGATCAATTCCCGCTCCTGAAATTTCTCTTCCCTTTCTATTTTCCCAACTTCTTTTTTTCCCATTTCTTTTCCCCCTTCTATACCTATCCTTATTCCCCTTTTATTTTCTCCCTTCTCTTTTCCCTTTCTAGTTACCTTAGTCGCATTTCAAAAATCGACGGGTTCACGGGTTGGCGGTCTCACGGTTCTTCATCTCCATCCATGTTCCATGTCATGAGTTCGATCGACCGCCTTGCTATAATATACTTCACCAAATTTGCAATCGTGGATTCACGAATTCAAGCCTTCGTTTCCCAAGTTTCGCGATCTCCACTTTGCACCCAAAGGCCCGTGATCTATATTACGACCGTCAGACTAGTATTTCATTTCTCCCGTATCCAAGTCCGACCAACCACTTTGCAACACTTAGCTTATTTTTTATCATTCACAACAGCGGGTTCGCAGGTTCACAAAAGGCCCCAAATTGAAATTGCTCTTGTTTGTCCCCGTCATCTTCATGTTTTTCCCAATGTGCACTTACTATGGTTTAATACTAATAATTGATCATGCAGGCTCCGTAAATATCGTCATTAATAGGTGAAGGGTTCGAAAATATTTTTCATTAAATTGCATTAAAGCACGATTTGTCAAAGGTTATATTATTGTTATATCTCTGAAAGGATTCATTTCAAGTTATTATCCAGTTGAAAGAAAACTTTCGTCAACCTATGGCAGTAGCAACTAGACAGCAGTTCTATGGCAATACTCTGAATATTTTTTGTTGTGAAGACCATAACTTTCAGTGGTCTGGAGCATATTCATATTACTCATCTCCTCCAACACAGAAAGACATAATTTGGTCATCCGGAATTGCTCGTGCAGGGTGTGTCCCTGAGGTATTTGACTACAAAGAACTTGTTGCATGGTGCATTGAGAAGTATGTACCGAGTCAACGGGTTATAGAACTCCAAGATCATTCCCCCATCTCTCTTTCACCGCAAGTGTTTCGTAAGATGTTGAAGCTCCATGAGCCAACACTTGCCTTCGAAGGAGAGGATTGCAGAGATTTTGTATAAAAACATGACAATGGCCTAGATCTCTTGCATGAGTTCTTGGAGAATCACACGGTTGATCTAGAAGACATAACCAGGATTCAGGTCGACCCTTTTAAAAACCCTTTTCAAGAAATTGCTTGGTTGTTTGCCAGGTTTATAGGTCAAGAAAACACCGCCACCATTTCTCACATGATTCTTTATATTTTATATTTTACAGTTAAAGAGCAAGCTATCTTCGACTGGGGGAAATTGATTTCTATTAAAATCTCTTCCCAATTGTCACATTACAAAAGAGACAAGAAATATTTTATGGCTTCCTATTTGGTATTTGCAATAGTGTATTGTTGTCAATTTCCAAAATCGACTATATGTAAGAGGGTGAACTGTGAAATTGATCCAGTTACCTTCTGGTATCAAGCATTGTGGAGACACAAGACTTCTCTACATTTTTACGAATTTTACAATGATTTTGTTTCAGTTCTCAAAGGACTGTTGTTTGGTAAAAATACCCCCAGGATATCTAACCAGGCAAATAAATTCTTGTAAAAAAAGGGAACGATAGAACAGATGGAAAATCACAATGTCATCTGGATCTTCTGCTCCAAAGAAAATCTCTCTTTTCTTCCATACTATATATCTGATAAATTATTTATTACGGAAGTGACAAGGCAATACAATTTATGGATACACTTTCCACAAAAAACGAAAAAAATAAATTCGAGACTTCATATTCAAGAATATAAACAAAATTGATGAGTTTGTGAATCACTTCAACAATGTAAATCTGAAGTATGTTGAAAAGATAAAGGGGTTTGACCCTGACAAAATCTTCGTGGAACATATGATATCAATAGGATTCAGCAACTCATCCATTCATACTATTTTGAATGAAGACGAAGATAACAACCTAGGCGCTCCTGCACACAATTCTAGTGACTTGGAAACAGTACTTAGTACTAACGAGTTTTACAAACAAAAAGGAAAAGGTCCCAGTGAGAAGAGTGTCCAGTCTCTAGTTATTATTCCTAAAACTACCACACCCGGAGCAATGCTCCAACGGCCCACCCAACTAAGAAAATTACCAACAGTAGTTCAAGCGGTGGAGGAGAGAAGAATCCCCCCCCCCTCGAAAAAATCAATAGCTCACACAAGCTCCCTCTGAGAAAAACGAGGAAGAAAAAAACCTCATAGAAAATGGCATCAACAGCTTCTCTCTTGAAGACATGGAGCTCGAGGCGGATATTGAGAAAATGTTTCCCGCAATTGATCAACCTGAAAACATAGCCCAACAAAATTCATCATTAGATATCATTGAGAATGAAACCTTTAGTGATGAAGAGTCATTCGCTTTCCAAAACGTTGTTTTTGACAATGAATCTAAGAAATTGATTATACAAAAAGGTGATTGAAAAATAAGAAATGAAAATCTTGTTCATAGGTTGACCTAAAAGATATGCAATCATTCCAAATCTCTAAAATTCACAGAGCAGTCCGGGATGCTCTTGATGATTACATTGGTGGTCTAGAAGAAGAAAACACTAAATTGGAACTAGAAGACGCCTTAATGTCTCTTCCCCTTCTTGCCAGTGCTTTGTCAATAGTCAAACCTACCACACCCGTTGTTAAGTTGAAAGGATAGTCAAGCCTACTCACATCATCCAGGAGTTATGTGGAAAGAAAAATTAAGAAAAGAATGGCATTGGTAACAGAGACATGAGGTTTCGAAAAATATTGTTTCTTTTGGCTCGAGGACGCATGCCTTCCATAAATATTTGCACGATGATCTGAAGAACGAAGAAGGTTTTTACATTGATGGTGCATTACCCTTTGGAACTAAAGTCTCTAACATGACGGAACTAAGAAGAAAAAAGGGGGATATTCCCTCCCCAAGCCGGATAAAACAGTTGAACACTTGCTGGAAGGAAAAGATCAAAATTTTGAATAATATTGTTCAAGCATGCAACGAAGCTATACTGAAAAGGGAAGAACTGTTCAAGAGGCTCACGGAAATAGACCTAGCAGGAGGTACTAACGAAGTACAAGACCCTAAAATAATTCTCAACTCAATGTTCCTAACAAAGAAACGGTTTGACGAACAAGTTGAGATTTTTAAAGGGTTATCAATTGAAGAGTTTTATGATATACTCGAATATAATGAAGATGACATAGATAATTGGCTAGTGGACTATTCTGTGAAGAATCAAGATATTAAGGAAGTTGTACATGGTATTTCTCTTGATTTAAGAGACTTGGAAGGCGAGTTATTTAACATTAAAATCTGGCATGAGATAAGTGTTGCACCAATGAAAAACTATATTGAAGAATGGTTTAAGAAAGCAATCGACAAATTGACCAACGAGGGGCAAGAAACAGTGGAGACGGTTCATGTAACCGTTAATGAAAACAATAAAAGGACAGCGGCAAGTGAAGACGCGAAAGAAACACCAACATTGATGGAAACACTAATCATTGATGGCAACACTTTAGACATGGCAATGCTCATGCCCTCTATGATCATCGCTCCTCATCAATGTTCATCTTGCCACATCAATGTGACTATCTCTCCCCCTTTGACATCAATGGCAAAGGGTCTATATCTTTGGGGTTGTTCCCCTAAGGTTGCTCCCCTTGGCTGCACTATCTTGTGGGTTGCTCTCCATGCAGTTGATGAACCTCTCTCCCTTTGACAAAGGAAATCACTCTGATGCAATATTGAAGACATGGTTTTCAATCATCTATCTTCCTAGAATCATGCCTCTGCAACCGATCATGAAAAGAAGAATAACTCCCCATGTGGGTATGTTTCCCCCTATCTTCTCTGCAAGATGAACAATATGCTACCGCTACAATCTGCTTATGTTGCTCAGCCAAAACATAGATCAACATCTCAAGAATGATCTGCTCTTCCTATGACAATCTTGGACTTGTCCATTCATCAACCATCTAAACTCGTGGCATACCATACATCATGAAGGAAAAGATATGTCAACAATGAATGAACAAAACATCAACCATGTACATCTTGTGCCATATTGTGTGTCAACCATGCACAAAACCCATGTACATCAATACCATACAATATACCATAAGATATCATCAATGGAGTGCATCAACTATATGTCAAGAAACATGTGCCAACTATGTACCAACCATATGCCTCTACCAACATGCCAACCATGTGCCTCAAACAAGTGTCATATCACTCATGATATGCCTCTACCATGAAGCAAGTGCCACAACCATGTATCTCAACCATCAATATATCAACCAAGCATCACAATAAGTGTCTCAACTATATCATCACATACATCTTGTACCAAAGTGAGTACATCAACCATGCACCAAACCTCAACAAGATGAACCACAATCAAGATGTGTTCCCATACATGTATGTCATATCAACCATAAACCATGTGCTAGTGATACTACTAGCAAGTGCATTTAACAAACAACCAAGTTTGTACCAATCATGCATCAATTGTAGATCAAGCTATGACTCATCAATGATATACAACATCACCACCTCGTCAACTCATCAACTACATGTCCCAGTATGTAGCTCAACCACATGCCAAATGCATGCACCAAGACATCCAACAAATATGCCTCTAACAATACATCATAAGATATATCGATGGAGCTTGCATATGTACCAGCCACATACCATGACAAATTTGTCTCAAAACCCATTCACTACAACAAGTACTAAGTAGTTAATAGTACCTCTAAACATGTATTAAGAGTGTCCCTCAATAGATCAATGATATATATTTAGTTAGCATCACATCATCATGATATATCTCATAGACAAGATGCCATAACATCATTGAGAACATAACCAACAGTATACCTTATCAGGAATGCATCACTCCACACACTAAAGTTTGTACCATGCATCTAAGATAGATAAGCTTTAACAGTCAATCATATGTCATCACCATACATACATCAAACACACATGCAAGCATATAATCATGAAAACCTGCAACATACCATGTCAGACCCTGTAAAACAGAGTTATATCATCAAACCATGTTGCAACTCATATGTACACTCCTCTTCTTGAGGCTTTTTCCACAAGTATGTGGCATGTTCCATAGACAGCTCATGTATGTACATGACCTTTCTATAGGTCACCTCGCGTATGTACGCAACTTCTCCCACATGAGCTCGTCTATGCTTCAGAAAGAGTGAAGCTTTCTTGATTCTTTATTCCTTCATTCATGTATGGTTGTTCAATCTTCTTCATCTACTTCTGAGAGTGTCATGATTTCTCTGTACTTGTACTCTGAGCTTCCATCCTTTCAACATTGTCTTCCTTCCAAGTTACATGTGCTCTTCTTGCCATGCTATATGAAACACTCATCATTGAATGTCTCCTTGAATTCCAACAATCCTGAGCTTTGTGGTCAAACCCATTGCAGTTGTAACAACTCATGGTGTGACAATGAGCAGCAATGTGTCCCACTTGATTACATCTCCAACATCTTAGCGTAGCGTGTTATGGAACCTTCCAACATCTTTTTGTGCATAATGTCTGCAATCCAAAGTTTTGTGACCATATTCATTACATGAGAAGCAATGATTATGAAAAACATTTTCCTACCTTTGCTTTGGTGTCCACCTTGAAGGTGTCTCTCTTCTAAATTTGCTTTGAGGTGTAGGGATGGCTTCTTGATGTCTTATTTGCTCTATTCTACTGAAGGTTTCATTGATTTGTGTAAGTGCTTGACTTGGAGCATTACTTCCACCTTTTGAGAATAAATGACTTACCTCACGTTTCTTAGAGGTGTTAGCTTCAAAATGTGTTGCTTCCTTGTTGTATCCAAGACCTGATGTATCATTTGGTGATCTTTGAGTATCCAAGATTTCATCCAAGATAGTTGAGTTGTTCATGAACATTTTTTACTTCTCTGCTTTCCATATAAGATCAACTACTTTTGCTTCTAACTTATGGCATGATTCTTCTTTTTCATTTACTTGATTCTTCAATAGTTCTTCTATCCTTTTGGCTTCTTCAAATTGGGTCTTTAGATTAACATTGACTTCAAGGTTTTTGCTAAGCTCATCATCTACCTTCTTCTTTTCTTTTGCTTGACTAATTATTTCATTCTTTAATCTTTTGATTTCTTCTTCTTTTCTTCTGGTTGACTAATTATTTCATTCTTTAATCTTTTGATTTCTTCTTCTTTTTCTTCTAATTGGGTCCTTCGTTATTTCACTTCTTGTTTCTTGAGCATTTGTCCTAGTGTCATTGTAAGTCTTTGGTACTTTTCTAGGGCTTCCTTGGTGTATTTTTCAAGATACTCAAAAGAAATTGAACCATACCCTATTTCCATGCTCACTTCTTCTAAATCATTTATAATTTTGTCTTTAAACTTCAACAAATCTTCCTCTTCATCTACAAGATAATTGTTAGTTGATTCTACACAAACAACCTCTAGATCGTCTTCTTCATTTTCAGGAGAACATGCAACATCATTGCATTTAGGATTATTGCAATCAAAAGATTTTGAAGAGTCTTTACCTTCATTTTCCTTGATGGAATTGTCTTCTTTATCTTGATATACCTTCTCCGGCTTCAGCCATAGGTCCTTTGCGGAGGTACACTTTCCTATGTTTTCCTTGACAAAACCTGAGTCCTTTTAAGATGGTATTGTTATTGCATTATTCCTCTTTGCTGAAAATTTTAACTGATTCTTTGAAGTAACTAGTCCAGCAACAATTGTATCCCAAACACCTGCTTCTTTTGACTCCAATTACCCTTTCAATCTATTTCATCAAAGAATGAAACTCCATCTGCATGTTCATCCATTTGTGTGTCCACGGATCTCCTTCAAACTTGTAAGGCTTATAGTGAAAGCCTACTCTGATACCAATTGTTGGACACACTGACTACACTGAGAGAGGGGGTTGAATAAGTGTGAGGCTCTTTTTACACTTCTTACAAAACTTTAGTTAGCAACACCTTCAAACATATTATTCATTTGTACTTAGCTACTTCCATGTATCAACAACATTCATCAATAAGAAATAACTAAAGACATCACCATAATCAACACAAAGAACACGAGTCATATATGTAAACTTTTTGTATTATGTGTTACAGGAAACTACAATCTCAAGGTTTTATCAACATCAACTGAAAAGAGCAACAACTCCAATAGAGTACCAACTCTACATACAAGACTCAACTTGTAGATCCCAGCACAAATCGAGATGTGAAGAATCCAACCCTCAAGTACAAGACCCAGCTTGTGGACAAAAATGATATGTCAAATGTACCACCACGCCTTCAAAAATAATCTGTCACAACAATCTATCACATCAACCAAATCAGATCTACTCACCAAGCTCAATCACTAAGACAACTCTCTCAATCATATGCACAATATCACTCAAATGTGCATCAACCTACAACCATCATCAACATGTACCAATATGTCAAGGCATGTATACAAATAATGTGTCAAGAACACTAAACAAACCACCAACCATATAACTAGCAAGTGTCTCTCATAGTGTACCAAGCATGTACAAATCATGTATCAACATTACCATACCATACACCTCATGTATATGCCAACTCATCAACTAAGTGTCTCATTCATGAACCCAACATATACTTCAACCATATACCAAAACATTCATCAAGACAACCAACAGGAGTCCTCTAGCAATACATCACAAATCCATAAGCCAAATACCATAAACCCTTACACAAAACCATGTGCCAAAACCATACCTTTAATCTTGTAGCAATCATCAAGACATATACCATACCATTCAACAATTGGAACAATTCCAATATGCAAATCTGATGTGGCTATCGAATTGCCAATAGCAATTATGCTCCTACAGTTCTACTGCCGCGGTTTTGTTGTCGCGATTCTGTTGCCATGAATTTTCTACCACAGATTTGATCTATCAATAATACCTGTCATAAACCTTTCACCAAATAGTAGATATTCAATATGTTCAAAGATCACACTCACAAGAGACCCTTCCTATCTTATTTATACTTCTCCAAGTGGCTTCCTCTAGGAGTTATCATTAAACTAACTTTACCTGACTTCCTTCTTTTGGGGCTAACCCATTCTAATCACTTGTCCACTTACAACCACTTTTCCACAAACAGTAAACTCTCCACTTCTAGTTGCAACTAATTTATTTTTAATTGTTTTCTTGTTGCAACCACGTAATCCATGACTAACCACTTTGACTGATCAACTTCTTCTAGGAGCTCCTAGAATAATGTGACTTATTTGACCTTCTAGGGGCTTCTACACACACATGAGGGTTCTCCAACTTCACATGGCCTTAACTCTATAACCGTCAGGAGTTATATGGCGTTCCACATATCACCGGAAATGGCATGACAAGCATTATCCATCTAGAATAGTCTCTGTTGCAAATTCACTGATCTTCATTATATTATTCCTCAACCAAACTTGGGTTCCTTAACCATACTGCTAGGATTACTCAACCACTTAACCATTTGGACTTTACAAAGTGTTTTCACATGAAAGTTTTCACCATAAGGGGACCACTTTGAGAACTTTATCCAAGACTCTCTTCCCGTGAGGGATTGCGCCATAAGGGGACCACTTTGGAGTTCATCCATTTTGTACTTACTATCAACCATGACATGACATCAATGATATAACTCATTTTGACATCAACCTTGACGTCAATGACAACACATCACTATGACACCACTTGACATCAACCCTTTGACATCAATTACATCAATGACAACATAATCCGACAGCCAATACATCAATGGTAAAAGCACATCACTGATAATACTTGACATCAACCCTATGACATTAATGACAATAGAGTACAACAAAATCCACTTGGGAAAATTTCAACAGTATAGGGGTATGGTAACCACGGAATGGATTCTATTTGTCGTGAGCTCAATGGATATGCAATCATTGCCTTCCAAGAGAATGTGAAGAGGATCAAAACAATCACGAAAGAATGGGTAAAAAGACACAACGATCAATATAGGATCTCCAAGAGCTCCAAGAGAATGTGAAGAGGATCAAAATACTCACAAAAGAATGGGTAAAAAGACACAATGATCAATATAAGATCAAATTGGAACAGATGGAAACAAATCTTAAAATTTTATATGAGTATCTAAAGAGAGATAGGATCATTGAGGAAGACAAAACTGAAATGGAGAAGTTGGAAAGTGAGAAGCAAATTGTTAGTTTGGGAAGAAGCCTACTTGAGGCAAAAAAGTCAAGCCACTTGGTTCAAGGAAGGTGAAAAAAACAAGTATTTCCGTAGATTTGTTCATGCAAGAAAGGCACACAATACAATTTGGAAGATCCAAGACAAGCAAGGGATAATTCACCCCAAATTTAAGGACATTGCAAAGGTAGTGTGAGCACATTACCAGGGCCCAAGACAAAAAAACATTTGACAGATTATGACAACTATTTCAAATTTCAACAAAGAAGTCAGAGAAGAACAAAATGAAGCCCTCCTAGCTCCAATAAAGGAAGAGGAACCGAAAGAACTTATCTTTTCAGTGGGATGAAGCCCCTGGCCCAAAGTGTTGGCCCAAAGAATTTTTCAGAGGTTCTTATGAGACTCTGGGGAAGGATCTCCACTGTTAGTGGAAGAATAAAGAAGGTTGAGAAAGATATACAACCCTCTTAACTTGACTTCTGTAACCAGTACCCCAAAATGGATAACCCCCCATCTCCTTTGTTTATTATAGGCTAATATCCCTCTACAACAGTGTTTACAAGATCATAGAAAAAGTCATACCCAGAATACTAAAGCCCATTCTGTCCAAAACTATATCAATGGAATAATATGGATTTTTGGAGGGAACACAAATATTTAATGCTGTCGGTGTGGCTCAAGAAGCCTTGCATTCTCTAAAACCCAGAATACTAAAGCCCATTCTGTCCAAAACTATATCAATGGAATAATATGGATTTTTGGAGGGAACACAAATATTTAATGCTGTCGATGTGGCTCAAAAAGCCTTGCATTCTCTAAAAAAGAGGAATTCCCTTCATCCATCATTAAATTAGACCTTTCCAAAGTATACGATATAGTAGATTGGGCCTTCCTAAGAATTTTAATGATGCACATAGGTTTCAATATCCATGTGATCAATGCACTGATTAATGTTTCTTTGATCTGTCTTATGCAAAGTTGATCCATGGAGCAAGAACCCAGTTCTTCAAGCCCATTGTCTCCATTATTGTTACTCTTGCAGTTGAAGGTTTAGMAGGGTACTGAGAAGTTCAAAGGAAGGAGATTTAAAAGGAGTCCAAATTGCTAGAGGGGGCACTATTACACATTCATTGTTTTTAAATAATGTCATTCTCTTCAAAAATGTGACTAMTACAGAATATCGAGTCTTAGACAAYGCCTTACATCTATACTGTAAAGCAACAGCAATGCAGAAAAAAATTCAAAAACCCTCTACCATGTCACACGCTAGAGTTTAATCAAGTGGAACAAATCAAAGCAATTCTCCCCCTACAGTTCAAAAGATTTGATGAAATATGAAAATTTGGGTTATCAACTAAAGGCAAATGTGGAAAAGAGAATGAACTATTGGTACAATAGATCAATACTAGGGTGGCTCACCCTGTTGAAAAGAGTTATAGAAGCAATTCTTGTTTATTGAATGACACTTGCGTCCATTCCTAAAAGCATTATTAACATTTATAAAAAATTGTGTTTCAAATACTTGTGCGAAAGGAAAAAAGACACAACTTCCATTCCCCTATGAAATGGCAAAAATTATCAAGACCCAAAAAGGCAGGAGGTTGGAGATTCAAAGATTTAAGTCTCTTCTCTAAAGCTTTGGCAGCAAAGGACATGTGGAGAATTCCCAATGCTGAAGACCTCTGTCAAACTGTAATGAGAAGGAAATATATCGATCCCCAAAGCATACAGGAATGGATAAGATCCTCAAACAAACATGTCAACGGAGGCCCTATAAAGCTGGAAGGCAAAGTTAGGGGCTTTTCCACTAATAGGTAATCACCGAGCATGGTTAATTCATAATGAAGAACATGTAAGGATAGGAACAAACCCTTGGGTTGGAGGTGAAGGAGTACGGACACTGCCTCGTGCATTGATTAGTCACTTTTGGATACACGTATCTACTTCTTGGTGCATGTATATGATAGGAACAATAATGGATGGTGGTCTACAATGTGGAAAGATACAGAGATGTTGGGTTCAATGACTGAATGGGCTATTCAATGGACTCAATACAGGGTTTCATTGATGATGGCATCTATCAAGGTCCAAGATACACAGGGCTCCTTGGTGTGGACTGTTACCAAATCAGGTGGCCTTTACAAAGTCAGCCTAGGGTACATGCTCTGAACTCTCTTTAGCTAATCAAGGAGAGGTCGTGGAAGGATGCAAATGGAATCTTATATGGAAACTCAAGGCACCCATAAAGGCAATGACACTTCTTTAGCTCGTTCTATTCAATAGAATCCTTACATGGGACAACCTACAGAAAATGCCCTGGCAGGGCCCAGTGTACTGCATTTTGTGCCAGGAGAATAATGAGAGTGTATATCATTTTTTCCTATCATGCCATTTCAAAAAGAAGAAAGGGCAGCAGTGAGAAGAATCACAAGGGAAAAATGCAGAGGAGGAGGAGAGTCAGTAGAGGAAGCTCTGCAAAACTGGTTGGAGGACACTGACACAACAACTGAGCACTATTCCCTCCCATTGTTTGTACTGTAGGCCATATGGCTGGCAAGGAATGGCTCTCTGTTCCAGCAAAAATTCTACATTCCAGCTTCTATTTTTTACAAGGTACAAGGGTCCTACAAATCCTTTGGATGGAGTATGAAACTTAAGAAGCAGAGTGTGGTAGGTGAGGGTGACATAGATAAAACAAATTCCAGTGGTTTCTTTAATGGAGCAGCTCAACAAAATCCAGGTGAGAGTGGAGAAGAGGGCATCCTATACTTATTAGATTCACATCAGAGATCTTTTGAGCTTGGCTTCGGAAGACAAACAAACAACTCGGCAGAAGTGAAGGCTTTTCCCACACTGATGACAATTGCTCTGGAGGCTGGATTAAGTGAGATATGAGTGTGCAATATGTATGGAGATTCAAAGTTGACTATTTCTTGGATTAATGGATCTATGGAGCCAAGAAATATCAGTTTATATAGTGATCTACAGCTGGTTAGTGATTTAAAGACCAGGTTGGAATCCGTCACTTTTCATCAGATCAACAAGGAGCACAATACTATTACAGATAAGCTATCAAAACAGGCGTGCAGCAGAGCAGCAGGGTCTCTATTATTGATCTCATCTCAAGATGGGGTAGAGGATGTCCTTCATCTGAGATTGTTGACTATGTAATTTTCTCTGGTTTAGATCTCTTACCTTTACTGGTAGCTTGACCCCTGGATGCTAGATTCTGTCCCCATAGACTATCATAGACTGCTTGTAACACCCTGTTTCCCCCAGTTTGTAAAAATAACTATACTGGCCAAGAACTGTGGCAAACTTAAAAATGTGAATGTGTGATGTGAATGGACCTTGTGAAAAAGGTCGATGAAT
>JZKD02S1649504.1:37473-49775 GCA_000966675.3 Picea glauca
AGATAGCGATGTGATCTGGGCCGTTGATCAAAGAGGAAGGACAGCCGTGGGATCTGACCATTTCGCGTATCGGGGATTCGTGAATTCTGAGTTGGAAGACCAGACTCTTGGAGTCACGAAGTCCCGAGTCGCGAGATAGCGATGTGATCTAGGTCGTTGATCAAAGAGGAAGGACAGCCGTGGGATCTGACCATTTCACGTATCGGGGATTCGTGAGTTCGGAATTGAAAGACCATACTCTTGGAGTCACGAAGTCCCGAGTCGCGAGATAGCGATGTGATCTGGGTCATTGATCAAAGAGGAAGGACAGTCGTGGGATCTGACCATTTCGCGTATCGAGGGTTCGTGAGTTTGGAGGTGGAAGACCAAACTCTTGGAGTCACGAAGTCCCGAATAACGAGAAGTAGGAGCAACCATTGAGTCGGGACCTCCTCGCCATATCGCAGATCGGGATCTCCGAGGTTGAGGGGAATCAGCTTCGACTGTAGAAGTCCCGAGCTTGCGAGTTGCGAGAGCTTGTGCAACACGTGGCACGTCCGCTTGGTGGGACCCACGTGGTTGACAGGTGGTGTGACGATAAGATGCCCAGAGAGAGGGAGAAGTAGTGACAGGTGGTGGACACGTGTTGTTTGAAACGAGAGTCAACATCCTGTTGACTTCTCGTACTTCGAGTTCTCGTAAGAAAGGAACACAAAGGCCCAACAACTCAAGTCGCAAAGTTGCGAGTCCCGAGAAGCCCGAAAGGAGTAAAACCTTCTCTGACTTTCACGTCTCGATGTTTTGTAAAAGGACCCAGAGGTTCAACCTTTCAACTTGCGAACTTGCGAGTTGCGTGCAAGGCTAGTAGTTAGCCCTAGCCAATGGTCACGCGTGGAGAGCGCTAATAAGGAGGGGCCATACCATATCGAAATCTCGGGTATCAACGATTGGTGAAGAAAATTCGAGGGTCTTCGACTCACGACTCGCGAGGTCGCGAGTTGTGAAAGGCGCTCGCATTGAGGCGCGTATGTGGTCCTATCGAGATAGGGACTAAAGAAAGGGAGCTAATGCTTTGTCGTTAAGTGGCGGGTAGATCTGGACGGCCAGAATCTGTCTACGGCCAGGGTTTCATTCTGGAGCCCCCTCACCATTCTACCTTTAAGATTGGACTCGCTTGTATCGCTGAGTTGCGAAACACGAAAAGGCGTCTGCTTTGTTTGGCCTGTGGTCCTAACCCATGATCACAGGGAGGTAAACAAGGGAGAATTAACCTGCGCTAGGCCCCCATAGGACTTCGGGGATTCTGTCCCTTGAGGAAAAGCGAAAATTTTATTATGTCGTAGTGGGTGTGTTACACTGCTACTGTTACTGATTTTCCTCTGGACTGTTCAGTGTTATTTGACTTTTTAAGAAGCTATTTTTTCCCTGGATACAGAATGTAACTTTTGTGTTTTAGCAATGGAAAGAGTTACGATTTTTTCTGGGGAAAAAACAGCTCACAACAAAAAAAAAGATATTATTAAATATAACTCGTTAAAATAACAAATATGTCAAGATAATTAGAGACATATCTTTAAGCAAAGTAATAATCCAAAAAAATTAGAGAAATCAACTCTTCACATCCAGGAAATCACTACATCACACAATTTTGCAATCAAGTCTGGCCAGGGACTTCTAGGGTGTACCCTATGCCCCCAGTTGAATGCCCCTGTAAGCCCAAACTGCTCCAAGGGAAGCCTTACAAACTCTAATTTCACGATATCTCAACAATTTTTGTGTCTTCGCATATTGATATCCATATATTTCAATATTCATATTCCAACATACCACATGATCCATATAACCATAGCAACCAACAAATAACCACCTAAACCGTAATCGAAATCCTCATGGAGATAGTGTATGACAATTTTATTAAAGCTCTTCCCCCCAACCTTGGGATTCCTGACCAACATTGAATGGGGGAAGAATTTTACCTAAAATATTTTGCATGCCTTCTTGAAGTACATCTCATTTAGGATTGAGTTAGTACCACATGGACTACAACATACCTCAGACAACGACAGGGCGAAATAGCAGTTCAACGACCAATAAGACAAAGTTATGAGGGCAGTAAAATGATGCAACTTCGAAATATTATCAAATTAGGATCTTGCAACATCAAAGGTTAAACTGGAAATATAGAATTGTTCGGAGAAACAATGCAACAAAATACAGAGGTACAATTTAAGAAAAAAAACCTGTGAGAAATGATTGAATATGGAATATAAGAGTAAGAAAATAGATTAAACAATCTCAAAATGGAAGGAGGTTTTGATATCACTAGTTCATTTAACATGTTAATAATTTTAACCAACATACCATTCAGATGTCCACTTGATATTGTATGATAAAAATAATGGTTAGGACATCACAGCATATCTCACCACACAAAGGGAATTGCTATCAAGAGAACCATAAGTTGGAGGCCCCAGCATTAAATTTATCCACAATTACCATTCCTAAGAGCACTAAGGATGTTCAATGTTATCCCATGGAAGGAAGTATGCTTAGTAAACATCGGTGAAGGCAGCATAGCAAAAAGACCAAACAATAAGAAGAACTGGCATGAGAAATTTAACTATAACAAGTGTTAACCCAAATTAGACAAGGAAACAATAAGAGATAGCATCGATATAGTAGTTAGGTACGGTGCTTATAAAACATCAGAGAAGGTAACATAGCAAAAACCAAACAACAAAAACAACTGGCATGATATATTTAACTACTACAAGTGATAACCCAAATTAGACAAGGAAACAATAAGAAATTACATAGATATAGTAGTTGGCTATGGTACTTACAAGTCTTAGACTTTTGAGAAGAAAATATGACTCGCGAATATGTCCTGAATAGCATTATTGTCTGAAAATATTCCTTATGGGATAAGAACTTGTAATAATCAACTAGAATACAAAGAAATGAGAAATAATTATCATTGTACATGCTGATAGAGTTTAGAAACCATGCTCTATAGGCAGTTTTGATGTTCAACCCTGACCTCATGAATTTTCAATGTGTGCCTTTCATCTTGAAATCCTTTCAACAGTTTAAAAGAGGATATCTTAGGTTCCCAGCCGGGGAGAGATTATAGAATAGAATTTCACCCAACAATTACTGAATATTTTTGCAAGAATATTGCCCATCAATTGCAGGACTTTTACCACAGTATAACTTACAAGACACGCGATTAAATCTTTTTCCTGCAATTTTGAAGCCCAGAACAAAGTAATCAACATCATTGATTCCATCAAATATACCTTTCTTTCTCTTTCAATCCACAACCAAGCAATCACTTTCTTGCATGATCAGGGATCAATTTCTGAAGAAGTTCAGGAGTAGCTCCCTTTAGTTCTGCATGTAAAACAAAGGTGACAAGCAGGAACACAAAAGCAACCAAAACTCTATCTAGATCAAAGTGCAATAGACAACAAGGCCAGGGAAAACTAGAATAAAATTTAAACCTAAAAACAGAAGGTGAGAGAGCATCTCAGTTACCATGTGGTTTGAAGTTAAACAGTGGGGGCAAAGGGCGGCCATTGGGTAAGCAGGTACTGGAATCCCGGAGTTCATCAAAGAAGGGATGTGCACAAGCTTCAAGCTGTGAATCCAGTGAATCTCCTTTTAGAATGTCTCAAAAACAGAGGGAACATCTGCAATCTATATCTTAAAAGAAACTACAATGTTGTCCATGTCTGCAAACATGTACAAATGTATCTAACTTACAGCATTGCAGCGAAGGTTTGGTGAGTATTGGAGAATCCTTGAGAGAAGATCTACCGCCTCTGCAGGCGCTCGCTTGTGAAAAAGCTGAGAAAACAAAGATGTCACTTTCTACACTGATGCCAAAGGAGTAAATTGGGGATATAACAGTTGCCAATACCAACCTTCTGCCAAGGGTGAGCCTTTATCTGTGGAAACTTAAACTCTGTATAATTAGGATTCATGCATTTAATCTCCTCACGAGTGGGAGTCCCGAGGACCTGCAAGTAATATTTCAATTACTGTATGCAAACATCAATAAACTACAAAATTTGCAAAACTACAGTGAAAGTTTAGTATGCACTAAAGATGGAAATATACATCACCTTAATAATCTCCACGAGCTGGTCCACTCCACTCTCACCAGGGAAAAGTGGCTGAGAAACAGAAATAAACACATAAGTTTCAGTTGTTCAAATACAGAAACTAAAAACCAGTTATATATGTAATTATAGAAAAAAACAACTGCAATATTTAGAAAAAAAAGAGACTATGCACCTGACCCAAAAGTAGCTCAGCCATCACACAACCTGTTGACCATACATCAATAGCAGTTGTATATTCTGTAGCTCCAAAGATCAGCTCAGGAGCTCGATAATAGCGTGAGCAAATATATGATATATTTGGTTCACCCTTGACCTTTTATAAAAAATGAATAATTTTTGTCAACACCACAGATCAGAAATTCAAATAAATATATCCATATTCCAAACAGAAACAGCAAAAGCAATAAACACTTTGACTGGAAAAAATGAGCATTACAACATTCATTTCAAACAACTTATACATCACAACTAGAAAATTAACGACAACTATTTTAAGAATACCACCAATTTTAAATGTCAAATTAAGAAGTACAGGATACTACCAGATGATGCTATATTCAAAAAATGACTTGCTTACCAGAACTTTGGCACTTCCAAAATCACATAGCTTGAGCTGGTGCGAGTGAGGATTGACCTGTGGAAGCATTTTTTCAGCGAATTGCTCAAATACATCTTACAGTGACATTAGTATTGCTGCAAGCTGATGAAATTACTTACCAAAAGGTTCTGCGGTTTGATGTCTCTGTGACATACCCCAATTGCACCATGAGTATAAGCTAGTGCTCTGCACATCTGGCACCAAGACATTGTGTCAGGCAACATCTAAATAAACAGAAAATCAAGTAGCTGTTCAAGTACATAAAGAGGAGCAACTCCTTACCTGATAAGTGTATAATTTTACATAAAGTAAAGGCATCCGCTGACTGATTCTAGTATAGTGCTTTGTGATTCGATAAACTGTCTCTGGCACATACTCAAGAACCAAATTGAGGTAAAGTTCATCTTTGTCAGTGGTTGAAAAAAAACAGTGTTTCAGAGATACAATATTGGGGTGCTCCATAAGGCGCATCATTTGCAATTCACGATTTTTATATCGTTTGTCCTGCAGGACTTTTTTGATAGCTACAGTCTCACCAGTTTCTAAGCATTTTGCCTGTATCAGACAGACAGAAAGATGGTTAAATTACAAGTTGAAACTCATTTATAATTTAGGTGCATCTGGATGAGAAATGATTTGCACCTTAATGCAGAACAAAGCAGGCCAACAAAATTGATAGAGACAACTAAATAATTAAGAGCAATCTCCGGGCTTTTGAATAACTTAGTGTATTCTCAAATGTTGTCATTCCAGGATGGGCAATTCATACCTGAAAGACAGTCCCAAAAGACCCAGTTCCCACAACCCTCTCTGCCTTATAACTTACAGTCTGCAATCACTATGGACAAAAAGATGAGCCTCTTTCCTATCCCAATTATAGATTTGTGCATATGAAATACTCTTAAGTAATCAATTGGAAACTCACTTGCTTCAGCTGGCCATTTTTACCACCAACTGTCATCGTAATAATCTGTCCGATCTCGGTGACGATTCCATCTACTATAGGAACATCTATTTCCTACAACAAATACATTTTGAAACAA
Source organism: Picea glauca (assembly GCA_000966675.3). Lineage (NCBI taxonomy): Eukaryota > Viridiplantae > Streptophyta > Pinopsida > Pinales > Pinaceae > Picea > Picea glauca. The sequence goes on from JZKD02S1649504.1 coordinate 43,221, forward strand.
GGAAAATTTTCTGATACAAGAAAACAGCTCTTAAGTCCTACTAATTTGTGAGATCTGGAATAAATTCCCAAAGTTTCTGAAGAAAGAAGACGAGGAACGATGCTACAAATTACCAATTTGAGTATCAAAATTGACTTTCATGGTTCACATAAATTAGTTGCACTTGCTGGTGACCATTCAAAATCCTCGAATGGTATATATTAGCCTTGAAGCAATGCTTTCCATGCAAGAAATTTGGCATCATAATACAAATGGCATTCAAATTGAAAAAATTAAGCAAACCAAAATCAATCAAATTGAGTTACTAACCTTATTATCAAGGTTGCTTCTTTTGTCATCCCTGATCTTCAGCTCCTTCATTTCCTTTGGGAGGTCATCTAACGTATCCGGAACTATTTCTTTTTGCCGAAGAGCATTGCCACGATAAGTCAGTGGGGGCCCTTCGTCAGCAGAGCCCACATTACTTTTATTCTTCGTCATTTTCTTAGAAACCTCTACTGAAACTTCAGCAATGGAATCCTTGTACACCTCTTTGGAAGCATTAACTGGCTCAGTCAACTGCTCATTTTTCACCTTTTTCATGTTGGTTGTATCTGTTGACTGCAGTAAACAGTGTTGAATTTTTTCTTTGATCAGTCTAATAACAGACGAACACAACTACAACTGTTCATAACCTTATAAACATAATTAGGGATCAGTCTTCCCCAAAATAATTCATTCCCATGACAGACTTAGCGAGTGATCCATCAAGCCACGACAAATCTAACCAGGGACAACCCTTATTTATGACAAACTTAACTAAATATCAGTCACAGGAACGTACCCATAAACAAGCATATCGATGAGTCACCAACAAAAGAGTATGGAGCATCCATATCAATCGATACCAATAGAAAACACAAAGGATCTTTCCACAGTCCTACCCCTTACAAGCCTAAAGGGTAGTTCACAAGCCTACAGGGTAGTTCACACTATCACAAAATTGATCAAGGACAACCCATATACATAGCAAATATAGCCCAAGGGGCTAGATCAAATGGTTTTTTCCAACATTGCTGGGCATTTGGCTAGTTCCATTCCAGCAGGTGCCCAATTCGAATCCCCCTGGGTTAGGTACACTAGTCACTGCCAACAAGTTTACTTTGGATGCCATCCATGAATGCTGAAGCATCCCATGGGTTTCCCCGTGAGGTTTTTCTTGGAAAAAAAATGTACAGCAATATAAGAAATGATCATTCCTGCAATCTTAGTCATAACAAATATAACATAACAAGCAATCAGTTGTGCCCACAAGCATAGGCAAGAATCATTCGAGCCTTCTTTGCTATTTTCATGTGGCTGGCAATGTTCTAAACAAATAACTATTTTTCTTGAACTACTGAAACCCGTGGGCCATAAGAAACATGATCAAGAGCAATTCATCTCCAATGGGGACACAAACAATGATAATTTACTTAGTCTCACCCACAAGAAATGACAGTGGGGGGGCAATCTTTATCAATAGCAAACATAACCACAGTTTCGCCTCTAACAAACATAACAAATGATCATTCATACCCATAATAAACATGACCAAGGACACTGAGGATAATCCGTAACCATGGCAAGCATAGCCAGTTACATTCAAAGATACGATAAACAACCGAAACACCGAGTAACTCAATATTCACAGCAAATATAGGAAAAAATCATTAGCAGACACAATAAAAATGAACTGAGGAGGCCTATGACTGTCTATTGCTATATCGAACATAACTAAGGATCATTTAGAGCCTTATAACAAACATCATGAAGGATCATGCACACCCATAGCAGACTTGTAAATCCATATGCCTAGCAAATACAACTAAATCATCTGAGACTCTTATCTACTACAAATATAACCAGGGATAATGGACACCGTAACGAACATAACCAAGGATACCAAGGGTAATCCATATAAGGTAAACCCTTTGAAAGACTTCTTCTGATCAACACATATCTAAGGAAGAAGTAACCTTTTAAGGTTAATCCTTTGAGAATAAGGCCTTGGAAGGAAGCACCAAATGAAGTGATTTCATATCGAGTCAAAATTTTGGCACTATAGGATAATTGTCACAATCTCGCCTTCAACCAGCATAACCAGGGATAATTGATACAGAAAACATAACCAAGGACACAGACAACGATCAACATAGCCAAATATCATTCTCAGGCATACACAGTTCACATCAATAACAAGCATAACCAAAGGTCATTGACAGAGACTTGCCCACAACAAACATAAACAAGTATGATAAACACAATCAAAGATCATGCACCCCCCAAGAAACATAACAAAAGAAAAATCCACATAGCCAGAGATTTTGCAGACGCGTATATGAATAACCAAAAACATTTTTTCACACAAATCCAATAAAAAAACAAAGGACTGGCAATACGATCAGAATTGAGGAATTCCAAGTCCACGTATGACAAAATCAAAACAAACCCAGAAGAGATATTCTATTCGAGAAAATAAATCGAACAATTCTGAGAGTACTGGGATGTAACTCACCGCCAAATTTGTAACCATGTCGGTATCTATGTTTTTCCTGCAATGCTGATGATAATTCTGATTCTATGAATTCCGTTTTCCTTATTTTGGGAAGGGCTCTGACACTATTTCTGTGAATCCATGTCTGTTGTTTTTCAGATAGGTAGAAGAGGGGAGGAAATGAATATTTGAAGCAGAAGAGCAAATGATTATACCCTTTTCATTTTTTCTCCAGTGTCCCTACTCGTTGATCTTCTTCCTCCCGCTCCCCGTCGCTCTCTCCTACCCCTCTTCCGTTGTGTGGCTTCAGTGATATACCAACGCGCTTTTCCCAACTCTCCCCCTCATAACTCTCTTTGTCAATGCCCTAATCATATCGATTTCCTTACTCAAGCTCTTTCCTCCATAGTCGGCCACCATGGTTATTCTCTCATCAAATTGAAATTCATTATGGAAAAGAGATGCTCTATTTTAATGATTGTGGGTACCTCTTCTTTCGGTGTTACATTTGTGGGCGTCTTTTCGGTGATGGTTATCCACCGATTATCTTTCTGTGTCATATTTTATTGTTGAAATTTTATTTTGCATTAATATTTTATCCCAATTTTAATTTAAAATTTAATATAAAAATAATATTTTTATATATATAATTTTTAATAAAAATAAATTATTAATATATAGAAAAGTGGCTTAATTAAAAAAAATTTATTATTATATAAAGTTAAGTAAATAGTACTTTAATTTGGTTGTTTTCAAATTAAATAAATACTAACTTTATTTAAGAAAGATATGATTTTGAGTTTGGTAAATTATTAACTAAAATATTGAAAATTGAAATAATGATATTTAATATTAATTATATAAAATAATTTTTGTGAATTAATTGCATTTAAATTGGTTTTGATAATGGTTTGAAAACATGTTTAAATATTTGGCGATTTAGTGCTTGTAATTCAATAAATGAAACAAGATTTTATTATGAAAAATTAGTGCTTGTAATTCAATAAATGAAAAAGTTTATTATGAAAAATTTTATGCTTTTGTTTTTTGATGTTATGTTTTTACAACTATTCTTCATATATATTTTTTTAATATATCTACAAGCATATTAACAAGATATTAAGATTGTTTATCAAAAGTAAGGTTAAAATTGGATAGAGGATTTTCAAAAATCTTTGAGATTTATTGTCAACAAAATTGTGAATATGCATGATTCTTGGAAATATTTTTTCTTGGTAAAACATAGTCTTTTGGTTTTTTTTTTCAATGTATTAAATAAGTAACGATCACTGATACAGGTTTTATGAGGCAAATAAGAATGTTTTACAGCATTTGACAATGTTTGTTTATATATATAAAATTACATGACTTTTTTATGTTAACACCTGAGTGGATTTTAGCAGTCAAAGGAAAGGGGTCCCTTGTCCCCTCAAATAAGGGGGTCTCATACACCAATTTGGTTTGTGGCTTGATCGTGACCTTAAAATTAGATTATCATTGTTGTTATTATTATTTTTTGTTTCACAAAAGTTGGTGGATTTATATTAAAATAAAAAGGTGTGGCCTAGGCCACAAAATACGAAAAGACAGTTCAAAAAACACAAGTCTAACTCTAACAGAGCTTCTATCAACCTGTTGATTATCTTCCAACTATCACTTGTCCATACCTTACTATTACTTCTACTCTTAGCTACATAACACAAGTCCAACTCTAATAGAGCTTTTATCAGCATGTTGATTGTCTTCCAACTATCAATTGCTCGTACCTTACTACTACTTCTACTCTTAGATACATAGATTCGGTAAAAAAATACCATGTATACATATTATTAAACAAAACATACATTAAGTATTATTGGTTGTTTCTGGAACTGAGTCATTCTATGGTTGTTCTTGATCCTCCACGACTTCCACAGGTACATTTAGATCCGAAAAAATCCCCACTTCAGTTGTTTCTCCCCCTGCTTGTCCTACAATCGCACTTGATTTACCAAGTTCCTCATTCCTCTATGCTATCTGGATTTGGAGTGAAACTAGTGGATGGTGCAAGAAGTCCACTTCATCCTGAAGCTAGTTGATGAGAACACGGTGTTGAATAAGAGTATCAAGGGTGAATGTTGTTGTAGAACTAAGAGAATTTACCCTAAGAGCCAATCTTTGTCTTTCCTCATTATTGAACTCCATTTCCTCATCCACATTTTTTATCCAATCCCTGTTATCCATAAGATTTTGTTTGTCCAAGATAATTTGTTGAGAATGAACTTGAACACTGAAGATAGGATTCTTCAACACCTTAATCGACCACACAGGAATTTCTACAGAATGCCTACTAGAGCATGTCTTAACTTCTCCAAAGTTTCTCACCAAATTATGGCCACCAATTTCAAACTCAGAACCCAATCTTGCAAAATACACCCTGGGGTTGTCAAATGACTCGTTCTGACTAGGCTTCGAGCAACCCAAGCATTTCCAATAGAGACTACATATCCAATTTTTCACATCAACATAGTAAACCTTGTTCCCATTTAAACTCACATTTCCTCCAGTGCGACATACCTACATATCAATGCATTGATTATCATTCACAAGCTGGTCATGCATCTCCCAGGTATTGTTGATGTTACCTTCCTAAATTAGGTTGAAAATGAGTACTTTGTCGTCCTTGCCACCTTCTGCCATAATCAACATATGTCTCACATGCTTCGGAGCCATCGGAATAGGAACAAACTCGAACCCACATTGTACAAACCTCCTTCGGCGAAAAATCCAGCCACGAGCTAACTAATAACGCCCATTAATCTGAATGATGAAACATAGGTGCATAGCTTAAATGACCCGAGTGTATAATGAACTTGTCCCTTCCACGCAGTTGAAGGATCCTACCACGTGCCATGGCATCTTTTAACACTTGGACACAAGCAAGTTTATGGAGCGGGACAACAACTAGCTCTCCATTTAGCTCCATATGACCAGGGGCTAGCCAACTGGCCTTATTTGCTAAGGCATCCACTGCATTGTTATTATGTCGAAAAATATGATAGAATTGTGCATGAAAATCATACTCAAAAGTTCTAATGAGATCCACTAAATTTTGTAGGCTTGTATCTTTTGGAGTGGAGGCTTTGATAAAATAGTGAATTGTATTTTTAGAGTCGTCGACTATATTGAGAGCATTAATTTGTCTCTTCTTTGCTAATTGTACACCAATATAAAGAGCATGTGTTTCTGCTTTATTATTGGTAGTGACTCATAGGTTCCAAGAGTACTCTGGTATTTGATTTCCTCTAGGGTCAAAGAGCACCCCTCCCACACCTGTCTCCCCAGTTTTTAAAACACTAGGACCTCTTAGGCGATCACCCATCCCAGTGCTACTCTAGCCCGAGCACGCTTAACTGCGAAGTTCTAATGGGATCTAGTGCATTAACACTATGTTGTAGGCATGTTGTTATTATTATTATTATTGTAAATATTAAAATTTATATTGATGATGCTCGCAGGGGTGTAGACCGACTGACAAGTGTCATGTTAATGGAAGGAAATATGTAAAGGAGGTCTCAAGTTCGATTCTCACCCTAATTTACCCGTGCCCCATGTTTGCGGGTTGTGTGGACGCACTTGGAGGTTATAGTGGTAGCAGACGAGAATCCACCCCATGTCACGCAAGTATGAGAACCACCCAAGTTGCCAATTCCGTTAGTAAAAAAAAATTATATTGATGGTGATGATGGTTAACTTCCACTAAGACCAAAATTGGTTTATCACACCTTAAAAAAAAATAAAAGATTACTTAAATTTCCTTAAAATGTTATTTTAATACTTGAAAAGCATTAAAAAAACGTTCTAAGATCATTAAAATTTTAATCACCTAGAAAATTAGGAAAATCAATATTATTTTAATATATAAATTATTAAGTTATATTAATATTTATACGATATAGATATATAGAATTTGTTAAATTATTTTTTATTTTTTAAATTAAAAAAAAAAATATTAATTTCTTTACACTATTATATAATTTTTATATAATTTATAAATTGAT
>JZKD02S1649504.1:57825-70930 GCA_000966675.3 Picea glauca
TTTTTTTTAGTAATATTAAATTAAATTAAATTTTTAATAAATAATATGTGATTGTTATTGGATAAACTTATATTTGATGATGATGATAATGATGATTAATATCTGACCTTAAGACGGACCTTAAGAGGGTAAGTGATTACTTGTGATTTTTGAGAATTTTGTTTCTGTGTTGGAACAACATTAAGAGAAGCTTTTCAAGATCATCGTCCTTTTGTTGAGTTAAGAGGTTAGGAAGGTTGGTAGTGTGATAAATATTTTGAAAATGAGATCTAATTAAAAGGATATTGAAAACAACAACTAAAAACATATATAATAAGCATCATCTATAAAAAAATATTTTAATTTTAATCTAAGTTATTTTCTATGAAAAATAAGCACATTTTTTTAAATTTCTAAATAGAATAGTAAAGGCATTCTTAATGTGTGTGAGATAGAGATAATAATAATAATAATAACCATAGGGTATATTTGAAGTTTATACCCATATGAGCATATGTATTCTCCATGAGAAGAATTACAAAAAACGATCATTGTCTACTAAAAAGTATCATAGCTTACCCCTTGAGACTTAAAAAAAAAACATACTACTCCACATGTTCACTTACAATCATCCAATAATGAACTACAAAATTATACTTCTCATCATGGAACAACAAATATAATGCCCACATAAAAAAAATTAAGCAATAGCCCCATATATATTTCAAAAGAACAATTTGGTTTTCTGAAAGATAGGCTTATATTTGATGTTATTGGTCTTGCACAAGAGTGTATGCACTCTTCAAAATCTAAGATGATGTCCTCTTTAATTTTGAAATTGGACCTGAAGAAAGCTTATGACAAAGTCAGTTGGAAATTTCTAAGAATGTTGTTGATACAGATAGGACTTAAGTGGGAGGTGGTACAATGGATAATGGGGTGTGTTTCAAGTGCAAATTTTGCAGTCTTAGTAAATTGTTCCCCAACAGACTTCATCAAAGGCTTTAGAGGCTTAAGGCAAGGTTGCCCACATTCACCTTTGTTGTTTCTTTTGATGGTGGAAAGTTTTAGTAGAATGATGAAGAAGATCAAATCAGATGGACTTTTCTCAGGTCTAAAAGTGGTTAAAGGGTTAGTCATTACACACTTACTCTTCATCGATGATGTTTTGATTCAGGGTATTGGCACTATTGAAGAATGGATTGAAATAAAGAAGATTATTTCTACTTTCTATCAAGCTATTGGAATGGAAGTAAATTGTCAAAAATCATGTTTTCTCTTTAACAATATGGAGGTTGAGAGGATTGAAAGGCTTGAAGATATTTATGAAATTCCCTTAGTACATTTAGATTGTGGATTGCAGTACTTAGGGTTTAACTTGAAGCCTAATGACTATAAAGTCTCTGATTGGTTATGGCTTCTTCAAAAAATTGAAAAGAGAGTTGGCCACTAGTCTTTTAGGTGGCTATCCATGTGCGGCAGATTGGTACTTATTAAACTGTCTTACAAAACATCCCAGAGTATGGGTGCACATTAGCAAAAATCTTGGCATTGATCAAGTCAAAAATTCAATAAGTATTTTCAACTTTTATATGGAAAGGAGCAAGAAAACCCTCGGGTTTTCACCTCGTTAATTGGGATTTGATTACAAAACCGAAATTCAAAACCTAGACTAGTTTGCACCAGCATTGGCGGCCAAGTCTTTATGGAGAGATGTGTTCGGGCCTGGTCTGTGTAGTTTAGCATTGCTTAAGAAATATCTTAAAGGAGCATATGTCATCTATTGGTTAAGAACCAAAAACCAAAATTAACATGTAGCCTCACTCTTCTGGAGGAATCTTCTGTTATATGTGCCTTTGTTAAAGAAGTGGTTAGCATGGCCCATTGGTATTGGTACTAGGGTATTGGTTGGTCTAGACCCTTTTGTGGGAAGCGGTTCTTCTTTTAAACTCTCAACATGACTTATTCAACATCCACATTCTCTCAATGTTTATACTCTTGCACATATCAATCATACTTCTCCTTATAATGCTTCAAGTTCACATCACTGGCTAGCTCCTTGTGATCTGGGTCTGGAAGGTGACATGGCAACATAATGGGAATCTTATTTTTAATGTTAATATACAGTGGAGTTTCACTCATAAATGAAGAGGATACAATTTCATGGTCATGGAACCACTCATTGGTTTTTTTACTGTTAAATCTACTTATGATGCATTGGTTGATCATAATGTGAAGGTGGATCCAGAATGGTGGTATAGAGCAATATGGAAACTGCAGATCCCTGTAAAAAACTTTTTTTTTTGTTTGGTTAAGTCTACAAGATCGCATTCTCACATGAGATAATTACAGGCGTAGAGGAGGAATAGGCCCATCTGTGTGTTCATTGTGTTTAAGGAGTGATGAAACCACTCAACATCTGATGGTTAATTGTGAAGTCACACAGTTCATATGGAAGGAAGTATGTACACAGTTGAATCTCTGTGATATTTGGAAATTACAACCCTTGAATGAAAATTTGAAATCTTGGTTTTTAGTCTATCCTCGACATAGGATGGTCCCCTTCTTTGTAATTTGGGGATTATGGCAATACAAGGATAATATCTTGTTTGAAAACTCTATCAAAAATGACTATGGGATCTGTATAAGGATTTTAATGGCTATAAAAGAGTAGCCCAGTACAGACGAAGGAGAAAAAATTGATTTTATTATGAAACCTATCTATTTTGGTCAAAAGCATTTAGGCTTCTTTGATGGAGCTATAGTTGGAGGTATTTGTGGTGTTGGTGTAGTCTTAAAGCTTAGCAATGACCATTTATTCAAGATCCATCTTGTTGTTGGAACAAGTTCAAATATTAAAGCCGAGCTTCTTGGTTTGTGGGGTCTTTTGCACTTTGCCTTGAGATTACATATTCATGAATTAATGGTTGTTGGCAACTCAAATGTCATTCTTGACTGGTTTGATGGAAAGTTCCACTTAAATGTTTTATCTTTGTAGACATGGAAGAGGAAGATCAAGGATCTCAAGATTTATTTCAAATGGATACAATGCTTCCATGTTCGTAGGAAATTCAACTCTTTGGCAGATACTCTTTCAAAGATAACACTTGAGAAACAGATTGGTTGGTTGGTCTATGATGAAGTCCTTGAAGATTCAGTTGTTAATACCAAATCTTTCTTCATTTTTTGATTTCTCTACATACATGTTTTTTTTACTCCCTATTTGGGAGGTCTTTGATTTATGTTCTTTATGCTCTGTATATTTTCCTAGCATCTAAAGTTTTTTGTGATTAGCCTATGTTAGATAAGGATAAGACTTTATAATTTAGGATTTTTTGAGGAGGTTGGTTTATGATGAGATTATTCTTTTTTGGCAGTAGTAATCATGGCTCTTGATTCTACATGTGACACTATGTACTAGAAAGTTTATTTTGATTCTAATGAATAGCATTGAAACCGCTTTTTCTGTTGGGAAAAAAAATTGAACGATAAGGATAATATACAAAAAATTGCATTCCCTTGACTCTATCAAGATCCCATCAACAAAAACCTTCAAACATGAACACCCAAGTTGTAGCTACAAATATGCCTTTGATAAAGCATTAACTTCATAATTCAACTCCCTATAAACATGTGTGAAGGTAATTTGATCAAAAAATTGGGAGTTCTTCCAGATCCAATCAACTAAAGGTTGCAAAGAAACATTGTGTATGTGTTGTTCTTGCTTCATCCATTTCATAACCAATAATGAATCCTCGAAGAATTGAAGACATTGTAAGCCTTTGTTCAAAGGTAACATCAAGAGAGATATAGGTGCCATCATTTCAGCATAATTATTGACCCACTACCTAAACTCGAGCCTTTGAATTTAATATAGTTATTTTCATAGAGATATAAACTCCACCCAAACTACTCGTGTTTGCTAGCCCCTTACAAGCTGGATCGAATAAACTCCATGCCATTGACTTGTCAATCTGAAGCCCCCCTATCTACTTAGACATTTTTCATTTATTAACCACTCTACAATGCTAGAAGATAACACAAACCTATGCAAATACCTAAAAAGGTAGGTATATGCATGTTTTCAAAGATGAGAGCATTTCAAGCTAGCCAAATACCCTATAGTACCATAAAAGGAATAGGTCTAGACTCCTTTAATTCCTACCTCTAAAATCGAACCGTAGGACAAGCTTCAACTACAGCCCCATTCCAAACATTTTGTTGACCAAGCTAGTTGCCTATATTCGCCCAAACCTATTGAGCATAAAGATATTAAATGACTAGATGTGAAATATTTTCTTCTTCTTCCCTGCAAAGTAAACATATGATGGGCCCATGTGTTTTCTTTTTTTCTAACAAATCCTCGGTCAAAACTCTATTTTTTAAAGCAAGCCACATAATATACAATTGTCTTCTTGGGTGCCTTAACCTTCCAAATCTTGGACCCCACTAACAACTCTCATGATTATTAGTAGCATGTATAACACTATATCCCAACTTGGTTGTATAGATTCCTCTTGTCATGTTCTTTTACCAAGCCAACCCATCTACATATTCTCTCAATCTAATGCGACATCTCCTTAACTCAACAAAAAAATTATTCCAAGCATTTTCTTGGTTGCCTTCTAGACCCAAAGTGTAACACACCTCACCCCTAAGTACCCTTTTTAGGGATGGGGCATCAAAATTTTGCCTTCCTTAATCATCTTGAATTCTCTCCTGCTCATCAAGAGTTGTCTAACAACCCCTACCTTGCTCGAATCCAAGCTCTAGATTGGGAGTTACACCCTTCCAAAGCTTGTCAGGCGTTATTGGTCAAGGGCCACGTGGTGCCCACGCAGGTCTGTCTCATTCATAACATCCCAAGTTTCCCTGAAGTCTCGGAGCTTCCTAGCGCTCCTGCATCTATGGTGGAAATCCATCCACCGTTAAATCCACCTACAAAATTTCATCCTCGTTTAACGTATAGGGTTACGGGAATTCAAAATTTGACGTTTCAACACTAAACGCATTTTTCTCTCTACGCGCATATCTTTTGAAGTGTCGGAATCTCGAACTCTTGAAGGACCCCAAAATCTTGTCACGTGGCTCCGACCTTTAGCCCTTTCGGCTTATCTAAGATACTACACCCCAAACCCCCAGAGTTCAGAAGCCCCGGACTCTCAAAGGGTCCACCCTTACGCGCGATGGCGCATTACATGTAGAGGCAAGGACAAGTGGGTCCCAAGTACTCCACCTATTATTAGGCCAAGCCAGTATGTTTCAGGGGGATGACATGCAGAAAGATAGAGACGACACATGGCCCCATCAATGGGTGACACATGTCACATTTTAATCGGCACATAGGGTCTATGAAAAACACAAATCAAGGTGACACATGGCACGTCAAATGTGGCTCCACGTCACCCTGGGTGACGTCAGCGTGCCACATCACTCTAAATCGACAACCTTCCAACAACCCTTATATCCCATGGTTGAGACAGGTCCACGTAAATCCCTAGATCGACGACCTTCGTTGCTTCACGACTTCAGCGTTTGGGGGTCCCACTCGTTTAACACTCTTTTTCCCCCGGAGTAGGTCAATGCCTGACTGAACACACTCTAGATCCAATGGTTGAGGGAGATCCTGAAGCACCCTCGGATCGACGGTTTGTATTAATTCGCGACTTCGGCGTTCAAGGGTTATACCCACTTAACACTCCCTTTCTCCTAGCGTGGTCAACACTGGAATGGACGCAACTTAGAACCAATGGCTAGGAAGGGTCCCAAAGCATCCTTAGAACTACGATTCTCGTCACTTCGCAAGTTTGGCGTTCGAGGGTTCTACCCGCTTAATACTTGTTTTCTCCCGGAGGAGGACTTCGTTGAAGTGCTTATACGCAAATCCTTCCACTGGTGGGTCGGATGGTTCGGAGGAGTTCTCAATGGAATCCCCAGATCAACGACTCACAATTCTATCTCAAAGGTCCCTTGGTCTCAGTAATAGGACACTTCTAGAGGGACACCTGTCAACCCAGAACACGTGAGAAAAATGTGTGGCACATGCCTTCGGTCATCGACATCTCTTTATTATGTCATGAGCCCACCACACACAACATCATCATTTCTCGACACATGGACCCCCACATGMTTTCGACGTGACACGCACGTCCCTTCGATCAAACAGTCAAGAGSGGTCCCGAAGGATCCTTAGATCAATGACACACATTACTTCGCCAACTCCGACATTCGGGGGTTTTGGTGTTATAACACCTCTGTTATCCCAAAGTGGTCAATGTCGGACTGACCAYGACATAGATCCAACCATCAAGGGAGATCCTGAATACCCTTAGATCTACATCTCACGTTACTTCACAATCGAGAAGATKAATGGGGTTTAGAAAGGGGACAAATCCCACGATTACRGRTAACTGACTGSCAGTCGTCGGTCATCAATCAAGTTACCAGTCCGATAGGTCACCTTCGACACATTTGGACGTTTCATTGTTCATTCACCCAGATTTCCAGAGTCYTGGATTCCCAAACAACTTAGCTCATTTTTTAGTGTAGTGAAGGGTTCCATGGACTTGGTCCTATGGAACTTTGTCAAGCTCCAAAGGCTACACTCTTTAACTCTTAGCCAAGATTTGGATTAAGGTCATGGGCATGAGCCCGTGGTCTCTTAGACAAATAGTTTGAAGGGAGCGCCCTCCAATTCATAGAAATTTAGTTCTCAAACAAGGAGAGGTATTTTCGAACTAGCCCAGAGGCCAAACTTGTCACCTTACACCCATTCAAATGCAACGATTTACATAAGAGAAGTAAGAATTACAACCATTAATTTCACGCAAAACACAATTAATCACTAGTACAAACATTTAAATCATGCATTTCAATCCAAGTGCACAGAGTAAATAAAATACTTATCTATTACAGTCGATCACCGACCAACTGACTGTGGGTGTTCTCCTTTCCACCCAACCATAGGCGCATAGGCATTCATTCTTATCACTTTGGCCACCCCCGTGCCAAGCCATGATATCACTAGGGAACCTTTGCAGTTTCTCAAAGGTTCTTTCTTTGTCACAATCTCTACGATGTTTATCAGATGCTCCCTCAGCATCAAGCTCGCGACCTTGTACTCATGTCTTGTTTTCTGCAAATTCTTCAAGATTCTTTCTCTTGTTCTTTCCTTTTTAACCAGAATGACTTAAATCCTTTTGTTATTCTTCTCAGCTAGAGAGCCTAACTTGTTCCTCCTCTTTCTCTCTGCATATTCGGGTCGCGCATTCCCTCCCCGGTGTGTCTCCTCTTCTCCTCCTTCATGTGTATTCTTGCACGCCTTTTTTCCTCCCCGTGAAGGTTCTCGACCTGTCATGTTCCTTCTTGTTATCACTGAAATTTCGTCCGCAAATGGTCACAGGAATCCAGCATCTCCAAACACATATTAGTTCATTCATGGCCCNTTACATCACTAGGGGAGTTTAAAGATTATTGTAACGGGCCCATACATGCCCACATGTTTGTAATCTAGGATAGTCTTTTGAAGCTTTCTTAGATTAAATCACATTAGGGAATTTAAAGGTTAGTAAGGACCCACATGTCCACATGCTAGGTCTCTAGGGACTTTAAAATTCCACAAGGTTGTACCAATGACATCTAGTAAGATAGGTAATCAATACTTGTAAGGACCACATGAAGTTCACATGCTGCAAGGTGACACCTAACTTATTAAATATTTTGCACATTTTATCACTTGCTCACACACAAAGTCACTACTCACTCACATAATTTCATCTTAAATTGTGGAGGTTGAAGTAGGTTTCCTCCAAAGGGATTCCGAAACATCCCACTTTTTCTTGAAGAAATTATCCACTCCCACTTAATTCAAATGAGATTGGTTCACACCCCCAATTTCCCAAACAACCACATCTAAAATTTTCTTCCACAGGAGGTGCCAATTTTTTTTTTTTTAGTCTAGGTAGGATCTTGGGGATAGACATCCAAATAACTCCCTATTATCTGGTTCTCACATTTTCAAACATTAGAATTTGACAACTAGGGAACTTTAAAATCCTCCAAGTCAAGTGTTCCTAACACCATAAGGCAGGGCGATACCCGTGAAGGGTCGAAGGTCGAGGTCCGGTTGTTCTATGTGTCCCTCCTTGAGGCACCCACCTCTTGGACAGTATCCAGCCCATGACCCATTTATGAGGCCGAAAATCTAAATGTCACACTTTGATCGAGGTACCTAGTGACCAAATTTTAGGACATCTACCTAGGTAGCAATTGTGGGCTGCAATTGCACCTTGATCAGATTTTGTGTGGCTATTGAGAAATATCACCAGCTCTTTCGGGATATGTACCTTCTACCCCTCATTATATCTAATTTTTTCATCCTTCACTAGTTCCTCTTTTGGTGGCTTCAGACCCCACTGTTGAGTACTATTGGAAGGTCCAGTGCTATTTGAGAGGAAGGACGTAACGTCTTTTTAGGAAACAAGCATTTGTTTTCTTTGTTCTCCCACATAGACAAAGTCCACCTACCCACATGTATGCTTCTTTTGATTTATGTATGATGCTCTTGTGATTACATGCGATTGTGAGAAATATTGTGAAGGTCCAAGTTATACAAAGTCTCTTGTTCATTTATTGCTCTCATCACCATTTGCACACATTCACTTTGCTAGTCGGACATCATAGGGGACCCACATAATCCCCGTCATTCCAAACACTTGCTAAATCTCCCTTCTATTCTAAGAGGAGTTCCTAGTCTTGCCAACTCATCGGCTCAACCCTCTCACACCCCTGTGAGTGCTACTGTCTTGGGATCAACTTTTATTGGTTCCACTTTAATTGGGTCCAATTCCCAAGGCCAACCATCCACTAGCTCTCCTTTACAAGGAAGCGGGGGGCAAACTTCTTCCCAAGGGGGAAGTACAACCCCACCTAACCCCCCTTGCGGATCAGGTACACAAACCAGTTACACCATGGCTGGAACTAATCCTCCACTGCCACTTCAGATGCCATACTTGGACTCCCTCAACATACCGGATCTGAGCAAGCTCACAAATGATCCTATATTGCATGACCCCACATTGCTTGGAATGCCTAGCAAACTACCTTCGAACATTCCCAAGTTTGAAGGAAAGGCAGGAGAAGATACCGCCAACCACATCATGACCCTCCACTTATGGTGCTTTTCAAACAACATCATGGATGACTCCATCTGATTAAGGTTATTTCAACGCACACTCACAGGTCCATCAGCCAAGTGCTATGTAGACAAAAAATCAGAGTCCCATGTGACTTTTGAATCTTTGGCCAAAGGATTTTTTACCTTCTTTCAACTACCAATCTGCCATGACAATGGCCTCGAACTACTCTACGAGTTTAAACAATCCTTATCCACCCATATCGCTGACCACATTCACGAATGGCGTCAACAATGTAGTTTATGCAAAGTAGAAACCACTAAGCAATAATGCCTTGGTTGGTTTCTCATATCACTTATCTCCCTCCTTGCTAAAGATGTGGCCTCCACCTTCCCCTAGTCTGAAGAGGAAGTCATCAACAAGGCTCAACAATACGACCTCATTTATGCACAGTCATGATACTTATATATGGTACTACCTAACGCCCTAAGACCCGTACCATTCAACCAAGACAAACTTGGGATGTCTCACTCAACGGATGGATTGATTGGTACCACGACACACCACAATCCGTACATCCAACCACCACTTATGTATGGTACANTAGACAAAGTCCACCTACCCACATGTATGCTTCTTTTGATTTATGTATGATGCTCTTGTGATTACATGCGATTGTGAGAAATATTGTGAAGGTCCAAGTTATACAAAGTCTCTTGTTCATTTATTGCTCTCATCACCATTTGCACACATTCACTTTGCTAGTCGGACATCATAGGGGACCCACATAATCCCCGTCATTCCAAACACTTGCTAAATCTCCCTTCTATTCTAAGAGGAGTTCCTAGTCTTGCCAACTCATCGGCTCAACCCTCTCACACCCCTGTGAGTGCTACTGTCTTGGGATCAACTTTTATTGGTTCCACTTTAATTGGGTCCAATTCCCAAGGCCAACCATCCACTAGCTCTCCTTTACAAGGAAGCGGGGGGCAAACTTCTTCCCAAGGGGGAAGTACAACCCCACCTAACCCCCCTTGCGGATCAGGTACACAAACCAGTTACACCATGGCTGGAACTAATCCTCCACTGCCACTTCAGATGCCATACTTGGACTCCCTCAACATACCGGATCTGAGCAAGCTCACAAATGATCCTATAATGCATGACCCCACATTGCTTGGAATGCCTAGCAAACTACCTTCGAACATTCCCAAGTTTGAAGGAAAGGCAGGAGAAGATATTGCCAACCACATCATGACCTTCCACTTATGGTGCTTTTCAAACAACATCATGGATGACTCCATCTGATTAAGGTTATTTCAACGCACACTCACAGGTCCATCAGCCAAGTGCTATGTAGACAAAAAAACAGAGTCCCTTGTGACTTTTGAATCTTTGGCCAAAGGATTTTTTACCTTCTTTCAACTACCAATCTGCCATGACAATGGCCTCGAACTACTCTCCGAGTTTAAACAATCCTTATTCACCCATATCGCTGACCACATTCACGAATGGCGTCAACAATGTAGTTTATGCAAAGTAGAAACCACTAAGCAATAATGCCTTGGTTGGTTTCTCATATCACTTATCTCCCTCCTTTCTAAAGATGTGGCCTCCACCTTCCCCTAGTCTGAAGAGGAAGTCATCAACAAGGCTCAACAATACGACCTCATTTATGCACAGTCAGGATACTTATATATGGTACTACCTAACGCCCCAAGACCCGTACCATTCAACCAAGACAAACTTGGGATGTCTCACTCAACGGATGGATTGATTGGTACCACGACACACCACAATCCGTACATCCAACCACCACTTATGTATGGTACACCCCAATATCCATCGATATATGGAGGACCCCCTGGTTACCCTTCCCCCCCTTATCAGCAGCCATACCCTGTTGTCCTCCCTCCACCCATGAGTGGACCCACGTCGACACCCATGATGCACCTGATGGTTCAACCAAGTTCTGGTACCCCCTCTACCTCACCTTACACCCTGAGCACTAGTGAAAGCGCTACACCTTCCTATGTACCCTATGTATCATTGCCACAAAATAATCTGTATTTTCCATTTCCTGGCCCTCCACAGCCCATGGCTCCACCACAAGGACACCCACACGCTGGGGTTAACTTTGTTCAACCCTCTCCCATTCAGCAATTTCAAAATTTTGAACAACTGAATACGAAAAAATCAGCCCATAAGTCGAATAATGCCAAAAGGAAAGGAAAAAACCAAAACAATAATCCAGGACCAGGGGAAAACAACCCCCAACAAAACCAACCTGCTGGGGGAAACCAGAACCAGGGGAACTAGAATCCCCAAGGGGAAAACAACAATAAACACCAAGGGCAGAGCAACAACAATAACCTCTGGACAAACTTCCCTTGTGCCCTTTACAGTGAGTATGGCCATTATACTCACCATTGCCCCCAAATTTCCGACTTTAAATGGATGAAAGAATCTGTGAACAGACCTCATCCCCCAACACCACTTGCCCCTCAGCAGGCCCCACAACAATATGTGCAACAACCACCCCCAAATTAGTTGTAAAACCCTATTCCACACCAAGGTGTGATGAATACCCAACAGGAGATGCACCCTGCCCCACCATAGATGGGACAATACTAAAAATATGGGACTCCCACGGATCGCAACATCCTCCTCACTAGTGAAGAAGAGATCCTTCTACAAACGCCCAATCATCAATACAATGCACCCCTTGAATCTACTCCCACCACTTCGGCAACAATTCTTGTTACAAACGAACCACCTTTGATGATTCCATGCCCTAACACTGAACCGCCCCTTCGTATTCCTCGCATGCCATTACGATGGAATGTCAACAACCCTTAGGCTAGGGTGGCATACAATTATAGTCTAGTTGATGACTTGGCACAATTTCCTACAACCATGTTTGTCTTGGAGGTTCTCCAAATTTGTCCCACTCAATGGAAATAATTGCTTTCTGCCCTAGGGGCAGTCGACCCTGTTGATACTAGATTCATCACATTTGATCTAGATAGTGGAGAACCTCATCTCCCCGCTTTGGTCGCTTTCCAGATACCAGACAAAATTCAGAACATCACAGTTCATGGATCTATCATCGATGAAGGTGCATCCACATGCATCATGTCCAAAACTGTATGGCAGAAACTCGGCTCCCCTGATCTAATACCATCTGCCATCACTTTGCGAGCCTATGATGGATGACCATCCTCTCCTGAAGGGCTCTCTCAAAATGTCCTCGTCGAACTCGGGGGCAAAACCATCCTTATTTACATTGACGTTATCAACACCCCACTCGATTACAATATCTTGTTCAGACGTAGCCACATGTACGCTATGAAGGCAATATCCTCTTCTGTGTTTCGAACGATGATGTTCCCTCACAATGGGAAGATCATCACCATAGATCAAGTTTCACATTACGAGCCTAACCCTTCCTCCAACATCGATAACATCCTACCTTTTGTCCACACTAACTCCGACGCCTACCCACTCATCGAGATGGCCCCCATAATTTTCAAAGATCCATCATTGTTGGGGACATACCACGGAGCACCCCCACTCATACACCCCTCAACTCAAGTATGTGTCATCTCTTCCAATGGAACTGAAATTGGAGATACCATTCCTCCCACCGAGGCTTCTCCACTCTCTGACGTCCCACTAATCGCATAACTCCTACCTCAGGAATCCCCTTAAAACTCTCCGACACCACTTGTTCCCGATTTCACTCTCCCCTAGGGTCACATCCTAGTTTGGGGGACAGTCCCCCAAGCCATTACCCAAATCCCCTTCTTTTACCCCCCACCGGGCCGCAACACTTACCGTTCCTAACATGGTGCTTGCTATTCCAATTTGGTATCTACACCCACCTGAGATGGTCCCTCAACCATCCCTCCCTCCCCAAACCGAGGGAACCCCAATGCAGATCCCATCCTAACTTCGACGGCACCACATCCCCCCCACTAGCCAGAACCATC
>JZKD02S1649504.1:70940-87544 GCA_000966675.3 Picea glauca
TAACCCAATGACCTGGATTAGTCCAAAACCCTAATTCCTTAACCGGAAATAGAAAACCATCGACAAAAACCATGTGCCGAAAACCACCTAATATCATGTGGTCCCGGAAATATGTGGTCCCGGAAATATGTCGGCCCGGCGATAATATGTCGGCTCGAAACCGGCGAAAATATGTCGGCCCAAATTTTTTTTTTCGGGGGCACTGCCCCCGAACCCCCGCGCGAGGGGCTCCGCCCCCCTGCACTCCCCTCTTACCCCCTTGTGCGCTCGACGCAGGCGCTTAGACACTACTACTCGTGCAAAGAATATAACACATACCCAACACCTCCTTCATCTTTAGGCTTGGCTATGGACTACCACTTTTCCAAGTGAGATCCAAGTTTATCACAAGCATTAGGTTTTAGACAAACCCAAGATACTTAAGTCCCTCTTTTGAATCCAAAAATCTAAATGGAAATAAATGTTTCAAAGACTATTGCAAATCCTCATTAAGCTTACTAAAACAAATAACAATACTTGTGGAAATTAATCTCCATGTTAGTCACTTTTCAAAACAACTACAAAATATCTCGAAACTTTCTCCCAACTAATTTTATACCATCATGAAAGATGAGAACATCATCAACAAAAAGTAGATGTGTTAGTTGGTTAGAACCTCCATCACCAATTCCTTTTATATTTCTATCCCTTCTAGCTTCATGAATTATCCTACTCAACCTTTATGCTACTAGCAAAATATGGTACAAGGACAACAAACAATCTTGTCTCAAACCTCTCTTAGGTTTGAAAAAAGGAAGTTGTGCCATTAATAATTACAAAATAAGAAAGTGAAGTTACACACGTCGTGATCTAATTGAAAATAGATGAACTAAAACCAACGTGAATCAATAAAAGTCTCAAGTAGAGCCAACAAGTTTTATCATAGGCCTTTAACATATCTTATTTGACTACCATAGTTAGAATTTTTTTTCATTCTAATGGAATGAATCCCTTCTTGAGTTGACCTAATAACTTCATGAATTTATCTACCTTCTAAGAACCCAAATTGTTCTAGATAAATTATGTTAGAAAGGAGCTTCTTAAGTCTAACAACCAAAACCTTTGAAATAATCTTGTAAATACAGTAGCAAAGTGAAATTGTCTTAAACTCATTACAAGACTTTGACTTGTCTAATTTTAGAATGAGAGAAATAAAATAAGAGTTAAAGGAGCCCAAGACTTTTCTAGTGAGTCTAACCTCTTCAACTACCCTTAATAAGTCTTCACCCAACTTCTCAAAAAAAACCCAATAAAAATGCAACAGTTCTCTCGTCTGGCCCTGAGCTCTTATCTTTTTGAAAATATGTTAAGACTGATAATAAATTATTCTTAGTTATTTCTCCACACATCCATCTACTGTCCTCTTATTACACAAGCTTAGGAACACATTAGGCCACCTTAAAAATCTCTACAATGTTTTCACCTTCAGTTTCAAGACAAATATTCTCAAAGTGTTTGACCCCTAGAGCAACAAAATATTTGAAACTTCTTAATATCTTCCCCCCATCATTTTCCACCCCCCAAATATTGTTAATGTTCTTTCTATAGTTGGCATTCTGATGATAAAATTTTGTGTTCTCATAACCTATTTCTAGCCACATGGCTCAACTCTTCAATCTCCACTCGACCTCCCTATCATTTAAAAGTTTTTTTTTCTTTTTGGCGTCCAATCCATTTAGTCTTAATTGTTATGCCTGACTAAATACCCTCAAACATTCTTGTTGAACAACTCACTTATTTCCAACTTAGTCTCTTTTAGGATTATATCTTGATGCTTATGTTTTTCCGCATCCCATGCCATATCCTTACGTTTTATTTCTTTGAGAGAAAAATTAAATTCTTCACTAGCTAAAACCTTAGTACTAGTGTCAAAATGCTTCCATCCATTCATTATCAACCTCTTGAAATATTCCTTCTCTATCCATCCAAAATTGAACTTAAAGGGACTCTCGGTTTTTGGATCATTTTGATCTAATTGGAGAAATATGGAGATTGTGGTAAAAAATACTATGAGCCTTAATCCAAGACTTGTACCTATCCACATGCTATAGAAAGGAATATGGCACCAAAAATATGTCTATCATCTTGGACACTCCATCACTACCAGTTTTGTTATTTCACCAAGTAGGTCTAATAGCAATGGGTTCCACATCCACCCACCCAACAAGCTCTATTTGATGAAATAAATAGTCTGCCAACAAATCAACCTTCTCAAAATCCCCTCACACCTCCATTTTTCTCACAATGAAGTTGAAGTCACCACCTATGATCACCTTATTATCCTTAAGAACTTTGAAATTAAAAATCCTTTCCCAAAAAACCCACTTTCCTTCATAAGGTCCATACACATTCAAGATAGTAATAGGCTAACCCATACTTTTACTAATGGGTTCCGTGCATATACTTGAAACAAAAAAAATGAATTAATCTTGCTAAAATGTGATTTCCAACTTGTAATGAGACCTATATGAAGTCTAGTGGAGTCAATCAATGAGAACTCCCAACCCTTGAAACACTACCTCAAAATCCCCTCTAGAACATCACCCCTTCCCATGGTCTCTTGCAAAAGCACAATATTAGTCTTCTCCACTTCGACTAGCTTGACAGGGAAAGTGTCTTGGATTCACTACCCATACCCCTCATGTTTAGGGATAAAAATATTCATTTCAAACCACTCATGGGTGTTTGACTTTCTCTAAGAACCATTGTTATGGGACATTGATGACCATGATGGATTTTCTTAATTACCTTCTCTTGTGCAAGTTGAAAATATGATTTTCTCCCCACATAACTATGACTTACGTCCCTTAACAAATAAGAACCCAAACCCCCAAAAAATGACTCACTCAGGAATACCTTGGATTTTGTTTACCATAGGTGATATTGGCCCTTCCCCTTATTAACCTCATTAACAAACCCATTATCCAAATCCAAGGAATCATCCTCATTTGACTTATTTAGGTACAACATCGAGGAAAAAACAAAGGAGCATGAAGTGGGATTACCCCCTTTAACCCATGATGGCAAAAATGAAAGCTAGAAGTTTTACTCCTAGACCACCTGGATCTCTTGTCAAAAATTTTAACCTCAATGGGCATCGACCATGAATCTATAGGAGAAACATGCCCTCTCTAAATTAAATTCGCATCAAGTGTGCGAGACTTAACAGAATGAGCAAGCATGACCTATGTGAGTGTTGTGGGAGTCATATTAGACTCACAAGCCTTTAATTCTTCATGCTCTGGACCAATTCTTTGCGGGCTTTCTCTAGGAAACCATGGATCAAACGAGGTTGAAGGATTTAATATCTCAACTAAAATAACTTTATCTAGATCAACATCGCCCCCTTAGAGAGCGTCTTTACCATTTAAAAAATTATCCTTGAATGGAACACCTCCCAAGACCCCACTACCAAGACAAAACTAGTTTTATCACCCCCACAAACTTACTTTTAGTTACTCCCCATCAGACCTATGACCCCCTTTTTTCATCCACACTTGTCATGCATAAGGTTGGTCGCAATCAAGAGAAACATGTCAGTCATAATCAAGAGCAACATGCCTATCACAATCAAGAGCAACATACTTGTCACAATCAAGAGAAACATTCCCATATTGATGAGAGCATGCACAATGAAAAGGAACATTGGAATAATCCAAGAGATACAAATACGTGGTTTCTCCAACCATGATATCTAAACTCTCAAAAATTCCATCTCTAATGCCTATATCAATTAAAAATTTCACCACAATCCTACTCACACTAGACTTGTAGCCTTGATCCATTAATTTGTCTACCCAAAACATTACCTAAAGCATTATTATAATCATCAGACCAGAACTCGATAGGAAAAATGGGTATCTTAACACATATGGGGATTCTAGAAGCCACCTTAGACCTTGGGTCAAAACAAGGGTGTTGGGTTTTAGATTCGACTACAACATGTCCAAATTACAACCAATGAAACCATTTTTATGAACACATTCCTCCAATTCTTGTGTGGTCCTTGAAGCTATGCTTTCTAACTCCTAGCTCAAACACCCTTTTGAATACAAATACATCGATTCGAAGCTAAGAAGACTTTAGTTGAAACACCGCCAAAATGAAATCCATTACTCTCTTTTGTTTGAAATCATAAGGCTCTAACTCTACCTATTGCCATCATCTTGCCCAAACTAGCACAATCCCTAATGTCTTCAATGTGACCAATATCCTTTAGGTACATCTCCCCAACAACAAGCTTACCCACTTTATCCCCTAACCCTAAAGTCAATAGACTAGGTTCAAGAGTACCCCCCTTATCACCTTCAGAAAAAACAAAAGGAGCTTCACTTAGGAGGTCAATCGAGGGACAAGTTCTTGAATACTCAAAAACTCTAATCCCTTCTGTAGGATCATCCAAATAATCCACAAGCTAAGCCTCATCTTCCATCTTGGCTAGGGTTTTCCCCGTAACCTCTAATGCCCATATGTATATCACATCATAGATTAACATAAAAATCTATATCCCAACAATAATATTAAATTCGTACTTAATACTAAAGACCTCTACCATTTTTAATTTAATTATTTTAATGAAACTATAACATCAAATTAATAGTAAAGTAATCATGTGCATTTTATCTTATTTAATATAATGAAATTAATAAAATATGAATCCAAAGTTTGAGTGGTATGTATATATATGATTGATACCAAAAAAAATGTTAGTAAATTAAAATAAATTATGGATCTCTATTGTATGGCAACAAGTATAGTTGTAAACATGGATAAATCTACCATATCCTTTATGGGAGTGGATGGGGAGGAAAGGAGGGCGAGTTTAACCTTGTTCTGTTTCAAGGAAGTTGATTTGAACTCTGTTGTCATGTATCTTTGGTTTTACATCAAACCAAATGATTGTGCAAAAAAAGACTAGGGGTGGATGGTCTCAACAATGGAAAATAGATTATCTCTCTGGTGTAATAAATGAGTCTCTCGGGGAGGTAAGTTGGTGTTGATCAAGTTTGTATTGGAGGAAATTCTTGTATATTGGATCTTTTTAATCTTTATTCCAAAAGGTGTTTTAGAGAAGATAAGAAATGTTAGGATATTTAGACACTTTGGAGTTAGTTAAGATCGACTTGGTCTAATGTGTCTTTAGATCAAATGTGTTTCTTTAGCATACATTAGTATGCATGCATAGTTATGTAATTAGATGGTCATGATATGTTCTAGACATAAAGTGATCCTACAGTTCATATTCTCCTTGATACTAATGACTATATTGATCTATGGATTAACACTTAATTGGTCCACAATCTCTATTTAAAGAGTATGGAAGGTGATTTGCTTAAATTGATTGTGAGAAACTCTTATGTACAATATTTTTCTTTTGTGTTAGTATATTGTCTCAAGTGGTCCCATTAGCTAAGGTTGTGGACTATTTCCCTCTTTGAGGGTTTTAACCACATAAAACACTTGTGTACTGATCTTTGATCTATTTGTGTGAATGATTGCTTAAGGTGTTTGACTTGTGTGGAAATACCCTATTTTGTCAAACATGGTATTAGAGATCGTTTGAAGACCCACTCTCGTTGTTGATCGAGATCATGAATTTGCGTCAATACACGCACCAAAAGATGTATGGGTTCTACTATTTTTGTGCATTTTTAGGTTGAGTGGGATATTCCATTGTGTCTAGAGCATTGCTTTCAGTTGAAAACAATTTTCATTTCACTCGAAAAGGTTTTTATTTTCCCAAGATACGATCATTTTTGTCAAATTTGGAGGTATAGATTTTCATTATGCTCTTTAAATTATTTTTAATTGTGTCAATATTTTAGTTTTTTATGTTTTATTCTTGGGTTGGTACCCTTTCTGGTTTATGTATGCCCTTTATCGTGCACTCTTTATGATCTCAACAAATGATAAGTATTTTATTTTCTACATATGCTCTTTGCTTTGGGCTTTATGCAATCTTCACAAATCATAAATACAAAGAAAAGTTCCATTTTACAGGTAGGCCAATCGAGATATAACCTTAATATAGTTAAGTTCCAAATTTTTCATTTGTTTTTTGTGTGTGGCTGTGTTGAATCTTTTTGCATGAAAAAATAAGGATTTTGGGGATAAGGACATACTTCAATGCAAATAAATAGAAAAAAAGAACCTATCCTCCTTCATAACATTTTCTATATATTTTGTCAATTGGGTTTTGCCTGAGTGGTTTGTGTTAAGGGGTGACCCTCCCCACCCCCCCACACTCACGTTCAATTCCCGCAAGTGACATGTTAAACTCTTAAATGAGCAAGCTATCGAAAAAAACCTCAACTTTCTACAAAATATGGTTTACCCCAGGTACCATACTTGAAATGAGGGCAAGTGCCCAATGGGTTTCCCCAATCTCTATTCCAAGTAAAAAAAAAAATTCAATTGGGTTTAGCTCGAGTGGTTTGTGCTAAGGGGTGTTTTCCACCCCACCCAGATTCAATTCCCACAAGTCACATGTTGAACTCTTAAATGAGCAAGCTATCGAAAAAATCTCAGCTTTCTACAAAATCTAGTTTACCCCGGGTACCATCCTCGAAATGAGTGCCTAGTGAGTTTCACTAGGCTCTATTCCAAAGTTAAAAAATAAAAAAAACATTGTTTATATATTTTGCATTAGTTCACTTGGTTGAAAGTTACTTTATTAAATAAGAGGTCTTGAATTTAAGTCTTTCTTTTTAGTAAGTTACTTTTTAAAAAGTTCATGCAATTTTAAGTTATCATGTAACTTTATTGTAAAGTGCTTTTCACTTAAATTATAAAAGTGAATCACTATAAAACAACTTTATTATTTTTTTAAGTTACTTTTTGAATATAACTTTAATTTATAAAATAATTTAATGGTAAAAGTATTTCTCACTTATTTTATAAAAGTGGGTCACTTCATAAATAACTTATATGTAAAAGTGAGTTTATAGGAAAAGTTAGATAATAAAGATAATTTTTCTTTCATTCAACAACCTCATTGTGCATCCATTACCATGTGGCCCAACTTATACTTGTCATGTGGCACCTTAGTTATTTTTTATGAATTTCTTAAAAAGGGCATAACTTTGACATCGAAAGTCCATTTTCAGTGTCCTTTTTTTGAAACTGTCTTTTTCGAGATCTTTCCATCCAAATAGTTGGTTTTTTTCTTTTCAAATCATATTACCTACATATTTTAATATGGCTACTCCAATTGATATTTTACTTACTAGTGCCAACTTCTTCTCATGGAAATCGTGTATGGATGATGTACTTTGAAGTAAATGACTATACTATATTACCTTGGGAAAGGAAAAATCCCCCACTGATGCCACAAAGTAAATCAAATGTGCTAATAAAAATGATAAAGCACATGGATTAATCAGAATGTCCATCTGTAGTGATTTACGGCTTCACCTTCAAAGAATTGATGACCCAATTGAAGCTTGAAAAAGTTAGAACCACATTTGGTAAACACAATGAGATTTGAGCCCACCAATTTAAAAATTAATTATTTTTTTTAAATCCCAATGATTCCTCTTGCATTAAAGATTATCTATCTAAGTTCAAAACACTCAGAATTTTACTTAAAGACTGTAAAATAGAAATCAATGATGACCAATATATATATGCAATTCCTGCTAAGCTTGGTAGTGCATATTCTGTTTTTGTATCTACTTCTCACTCCACCATAGAAGCTCTAGGAGCTACTTACACACCACCTTCTCTTGAATATTTTTGTGATTCTTTGATTAGAGAGAAAGATAATCTCTTGCATCTTAAAGTGATCATAATTGTAGGTACATCTAACAATGCCTTAGTGGCCTAATAAAAGGATAAATCCAAGCATCCAAAGAAGCATCATCCTCACAACAATAAGCAAAACAAGGGTCCCAAACCATCTCAACCAACTTATACTCACAATCGTGACAAATGACCAAAATAAAAAAGTACGAAGAGTGAGAGGCATTGCAAATTTTATGGGCGAGATGGTCATCTAGAGTCTAAGTTTTTTAAGAAGATGGAGGCCCTGGAAGCGGCAACGAAGAAGCACAACATTAACCTTGATTCTTCTTCTTCCAACTCTTATTCTCATGAACATGCACTTTTTGCGTCTGTTTTTTCCTTCAATGCAACATTTATTTCTTCTTCTTCTTCTAATGAGTGGCTTATTGATTATAGGGCATCTTATCATATGGCTAAGAATAATGCCATTTTTTCCTCTCTTAATGAATGTAACAACAAAAAAATATTTGTTGGTGATGATATATCTCTTAGTCGTGCAGGGTTTGGAATAATTAATCTAGATGATGGTGATTTTAATGATGTATTATGTGTTCCAAGTCTCTCATACAACCTTTTGCCAGTACATCAAATCATTCATTCAGGTGAAGGTAAAATTGTTGGCCCACTTTTTTCATTAAACCAAAAGGCCGACCTTTTAGCTTCTAATACAACCACCAGAGTTTAAAAATCCATTGGAGGTTGTTAAACCATGTCACGAGTCCCGAAGGAGGTGTTGACCACCAAGTCAAAATCCCCCCTCAACATCAACCGAGGTACTCGACACCAACCGAGTGGAATCGAACCCGCGACCTTTCACTCTAATACTGATTGTTGGCCCATGTTTGTCGTTAAACCAAAATGATGACATATTATTTTATGATACAACCACCAGAGTTAACGGATCCACGGGAGGATGTTAACCACATCATGAGTCCCAAAGGAGGTCCTGACCACCAAGTCAACAATCTCCCACTTAGAACCAACTGAGGTACTCGACACCAATTGAGTGGACTTGAACCCACGACCTTTCGCTCTAATACCAATTGTTGGCCCACGTTTGTCGTTAAACCAAAAGGTCAACCTTTTAGTTTTCGATACAACTGCCAGAGTTATTGGATTCAGGAGAGGTTGTTAAACCATGCCACGAGTCCCAAAGGAGGTGTTGACCACCAAGTCAACAAAAAAAGTAGAGCTTTCAACTCACCAAGTTGCAATCAAGTATTTAAAACATCCTAAGTGTGTCCTAGCAACTTGAATTGTTGATGATACTACCAAGTTGTACACATTTGAAAACTTTGGGTCATCAAATTTTTGATTAGTTTTTATTGCTCATAGTGATTACTTGTGAAAACTTTGGCACGGGTGGTTTGGTCATCTAAACTATTACTCATTGCAGTAGATATGTAATCACAATATGGTGACTAGTCTTCCTCTCATTTCTTGCAGAGATGGTGCTTGTGCCAGTTGTATTCTCGACAAACATCATCAGGACAATTTTGACAAACATTTCTCTTAGCATGCCTCATCCTCCTTGCAACTTGTTCATAGTGATTTGTGTGGTTCACTTCCTTCTCCTTCTTTCTTTGGGTGCAAGTACTTCTTAACTTTCATTGATGACTTTTATGAGTTTATTTATTAAAAATTAAGAGTCAATTTGTTGACGTGTTCATGTCCTATAAGGCCCTTGTATAAAAACAATCTAGACATCAAGTAGAGAAGTTAAGAACATATAATCGAGTTGAATATGTTAACAACAAATTTACAACTTACTACATTGCATAAGGCATTTAGATGTAACATATTTCTCCATATACACCACAACAAAATGGTGTTGCTTAAAGAAAACATCTCACATTAAAGGAATTGATGAATTATATGATCCAATCTAAGGGATTAAATATTCATTATTAGGTGAAAGTTGTTAATTGTGCTAATTACATAGTAAATCACACTTTCACAAAGGCTTTAAAAAATATAACACCGGAAGAAACATGGAGTAAAACTAAACCAAATGTAAGCCACTTCTATGTGTTTGGTAGTACAACATGGGCTCACATTCTTGATGAGAAAAAGAAAGCATTACAACCTGAAAGTGAGAAGTGCAATTTTGTTAGATATTCTAAAGACATAAAAGGTTATAGAATTCAACCTCATTCCAATGAAATTATTGTTAGGAGAGATGTTAAGTTTGATGAAATATCTCAGCCTATGAGCCCAAATTGATATTTGTGCCATCTTCGGCCTACAATCCATATTTGACACCTGTTCCATCCTCTCTTCCCAACCTTTCTATTAGCGATCCTATTATGGTTTCTTCTTCAAATGATGACATTGAGAATGAATATCAACCTCCACTTGCTCACCTTCCTCCAATTGGGTCCACTGAACATGAACATGCACTAACACCATCGCTTTCTAAATGGATTCATACAACACAAGAAGCAACATGTGATCTTATCGATGATCCTATAGATCAATGTCGTACACATTCATGGTTCCAATAAGCCTCCTCTCTTTTAGGTCAAGTTTCAACAACTCATGTTCCCAAAAAAATTGTAGAAGCTTCTGGCCCTCCATATAGGGACACATCAATGAATGAGGTATTCATTAATGGTGAACGATACTTAGAATATTATACCTCTTTCGAAAGGAAAAAAAACTTGTCAGATCTAAATAGGTATATAGAACTAAGTATGCATCAGAGGGAAATGTTGAAAGACATGAGGCCCAGTTAGTTGCCAAAGGATTTTCTCAATTTGAAGAAATTTACTTTAATTAAACCTTTGCCCTCGTAGCCAAATTAATTACATCCACCTTGTTCTAGCTCTTTATGTCTCACATAAATGGTAGGTTCATCAGATGCATGTTAAATCTACTTTCTTGCATGGGGATTTGCAAGAATAAATTTACATGGAACAACCTCCTAGCTATGTTCATAATGAATCTAGCCCTATTTGTCACCTTAAGAAATATATCTATGGTCTTAAGCAAACTCCTTAGGCTTGGTATGCTAAAATGGATAGCTTTATTTTTTACACCATCTTTTCTAGATGTCATTTTGATCCCAATGTCTATACCAAAAAAGTAGGAAACCATCTCACAATAGTTTTTATTTATGTTGAAGACCTTATTATCTCTAGTAGTGACCCTAAAATTTTAAAGTGTGTGAAATATAACCTTAAGAATAACTTTGAAATGACACACTTAGATTATTTACATTATTTCCTTAGCCTCCAATTATTTCAAATCGAGGAAGAAATTATGTAGGAGGGAGGCTAATTCATTTTTGTGAGAATATACTCGATGTTTCAATCCCAGAGTTAGGATCATCATCAAGAGTTCCATTTCCCAACCTAATTATGCATGTGACCTTCTTCATCGCTTTCACATGGAAGATTGTAAACTAGTACCATCTCCCTTCCAATCTAGAGTCAAACTTGTTGCCACATGTACTATACCCAAAATAGATGCCACTTTGTACAATCAGTTAATTGGTAGCCTCTTATATTTGACTTATTCTCATTATAATATTTCCTTTTTAGTTGGTCTTCTTTCCCAGTATATGAAAACACCCCACGAGAGCCATTGGAAAGAAACAAAAAGGATACTTTAGTATATATTGGGTATAGTTCAGTTTAGGATACATTACAATTCAGGAGGGAATCTTTTGTTGGTTGGTTTCACTAATTTTGATTGGGCCAATGACCTCGTTGATCAAAACTCTACTGCAGGATAAGTTTTCATTCTTGTTTTTGGACATGTCTCTTGGGCTTGTAAGAAACAATAAGCTCTTGTTCTTTCTTCAATAAAAGCATAATAATGAGCAACGGTCAATGGAAGTCAATAATCCTTGTGGATCTGACATATCCTTATAGAGTTTGGATTCTGACAATAGCATCCAACCAATTAGCCTATGACACCCTATACAATCATGAATTCCTACACCACCTTTGTATATTTCACATTATGCGATATAGTTTTCATCCTAAGTGTAAATTGGATCTTACTTTGCCTCATCCTTGTCTTATCTCTCGATGAGGTGTCGATGCGAGAGAAATTGAGGTGGTTTTATTTATGTATTATATATTTGTACCATTGGAATGAATAAAAAACATGAGATGGCTTGAGGCCTTTTCCACCAATTTCTTATCCCGACTTTTGTTATATTTCTTACCATGGTATCAAATCACCTTTAGTCTTAAGGGTCTAGTATCTCCTCATGGTATTCATCCATGATAATTTTAATATGAATAGTCTAATTTGAACGAGAATCCATGAGAGTGATGAGGAGAGTATGAAATTTTGATCATCAATAAGTGATATGTTGTGGTTGGAGGGTGGTTTAATTTGTTGAATAGATCTACAAGTCTTTGACAATATAAATTTGATATTGTGAAGATTTGGTAAGTTTATGCTTTAATTTTATATAAGCAAGCAAGAATATGTCTATTGGTTCATGGTTATTGAATCTATTTGGTGTTGAGTGGAATATTTGATCTAGTGGTGGAAGCAAACCATGGTTCCATGATCTATCTTTAAAATCCCAAATTAAAATATGTTGCATAGATCTATTGGGTTTTATTTGTTTCAAGATCAATTACATATATGTTGTGGATATGCATATCTCATATACATATCTATATATTATTGATCTATTGTGGAAATATTGAGAATGAAATCCGGTTGCAAATTAGATATGCACATGAAACAATAGTTATGCAAACTAAAGTGCCACTCAAAAGGATTAAGATCTATACATTGATATTCTTTGTCATATCTATACATTGATCTTGAAGTAAAATTCGTATTTTTTGTTTGATATGGTTAGTGTAAGAGAGGATTGGACTATGAATCTGTGTGCAGTGGAAACCCTTGTATTTTTTTTTTATCTACTGTAGAAAATGAATTTAAGGCCACAACCCTCATTATACCACCTAGCCTTGAGCAGTTTGGATAGGGAAAAAGCCACAAAACGTAGAGCTCAAAATATAGAGTCACATTGCACAAAGATAAGGTAAATTTTGCCATGTCTGTGTCACTGGAAGGATGATTCACATTTGTTATTGTTGCTAACAAAATTTGTATCATAGTAATTATAGTAATAGAGAAAGTAATGGTTGATGTATCCATGGTGATTCGAGCCAAGAGAATGGATTAGTGATTTATATCAAGAAATTTTCTTCGGGCATTTTTTATATGAAGCAAATTTCATCATCTATGACTTTCAGTCACAACTTCAAATAGAGTGGAGAAGTATAATGCCCCTTTGGACGAAGGAAAATGGTTCCTAAAATGATAGTATCGAGTTCCTAACTTGTAGAAGTCACATATCAACCATGAAGGGGTTAGATGATCCAGGTGGATATCGGTGGCCATCCACCTCTTCCACTGAATCAACACATTTATTAATCATTTTTTTACCATTGGTAGTTTACAAGGTTGTGGTTTTGGTAAAATATCATCTCATTATTCCTTCATAATGTAGACATCAAATATTTATTTTTAGAGCATTTTGAACTTAATAGGATTGTCCACATCAGACCCACAAAGCTTCGGCACTTTTCCTTCGATGGTTAGGGTTTTGGACCTTAAGAGTTCTGTCTTATGTTTAAAGGTCACCCTTTCGACCTCTTGTAACAACTTCTTGGCAAATGAGCATAGTCGACATCTCTCCCTTTCAAAGATACACTACCAACATTCTAAGATAGTTTTTGTTCTACAATATTATGCTATTTAATAAAGTGTTGGGTTCTTACTATGTTATTGTGCTTTCTATTGTATTTATGTGTATATGTGTTGCATTTCCTTGCCTTCCTTCCATTTCATTCCTTACACAGTTTGGATCGGTGGTATAAGAGTAATATACTCCTTTTTATTTCTCTGTGCATGTCCTTGACGAGGTCAGGGTATAAGGAGTTGGGTCTCGAGCTAGTTACACTCGGGGACTATCGGTCTCACCAACCCAAGTGACCTCCCATGGTGGAATAAAAGAAATATGATAGAGTAGGAGATGCTTTCAAGATGTTTCTTATGGAATCCCTCACGTGATAGAGGAACAAGATGATGGATAAATTCACTTATATCCTTCAACCATTATCGACGAAAACCAAGGCATCTTCGAAAAACAACCATTTCAAAGTTACGATTCCCCTCAAGGTACAAGTTAATTTTGGTATCCCTTTTTTTGAAGGCTAGATAGATGTAGATGATATAGATAAATGGTTGAATCTGATTGAAGGTCATTACTCTGTCCAAAAATTTTCTAATGGCGAAAATATCACCTTCGCGCTCCTTAAATCTCTTCCCCATGTTAAATTTTGGTGGGAAGGTTACTAGGAGAGACACACCATGAATGAATATATGCCATTTAGGAGAGAACCCACCTGGGAGACCTTGTGGATTCCTTCAAGGAGGCGTTCTATCCTGTTGGAAGTTATGATGACCAATATATAAAATGGATGACTCTACGTAAGGAGAGAGACCAGATAGTGTTGGAGTATACCGACAACTTCCATACCCTACGCTCAAAGTTGGGTATCCAAGAATATGAGAGACACTTATTTGTGAAGTATTGCAGTGGCCTACATAGTTACATCCAAGCAAAGATGGTTTTCTTGGAAATCTCCTCACTCGGAGCCACGTATCGTTATGCTATCAAAATCGAGAAGAAATTCAAAAAGCGGAATACGCGGGAGTTTAGGTCTTCAAATATGCCACAAAAAAAGCATGGTAAAGGCAGTCCTAACTAACAAAACAAAGGAAAAATCAAGGAGAGCCAATATCAAGAAAACCAATCTAAGGAAAAAGAAAAGAAGGGTGATGGGAAGTCAAAGGAGGACACTGGAAAGTGGTGTGAGTCCACAAAATCCCCTAGCATAACACCGATGAATGTCACTCGAAACAATCATTATTTTCCGAGCTCAAAGAAAAAGAATCAGACTGTGGCTTAGACTCTAATTCAAATCATAATAAAGGGAAACATATCATCGATGCAGAACCCACTTCTACCATCATGACCACAAAATCCAACCAAAAGAACTAGAGGAGCGCGAGGAGGGGGAGCGCCTCCTCCACTCATAAATGTGGGTGAAGGGGACCCTGTTGCATTTAATTGTTGACAACAAGAGTCAAAAAAACTTGATTTCGACCGAGGTCATAAAAAGAATGAATTTGTCGACAACGCCATGCCCCGAAACATACACTATTATATGGTTGAGATAGGGATGAGACGTCTGGGTTATCCAGTAATGTCACTTTTCCTATGACACAAATCCCTTCAAAGATCAAGTATTGTGTGATGGTGCCCCACTTGAAGTTTGTGATGTTCTTTTAGGAAAACCATATTTGTGAAAAATTCTTGTTGTTTACGAGTCTCTACCCTATAGTGTCATTGTTACTATGGGGGGTCATCTTTATAGGGTACCAGAGATAGTTTCGACTACTACCATTTCATTAATATTGGAAAAATAGTGTCACAAAGTAATCTCTTAGACCACAAGTTTGTCTCTTCGTGATCTAATCAAAAGGTGAATGAAAGGTCACTACGACCACCACAACCTCATCCTGGGACCTTTCTACACAATAAAAGCAGGTCGACAAGATTGTAGAGGAGCACAAAGATATTTTTGATTCACCTACGAGGGTGCCTCTGCACTACCAAGTCAAGCATTCTATTTACTTGGCACTCAATTCTCCCTTACCCAATGGTCCAATATACAGACGCTCCCTGATAAAGAATGAGGAAATAAAGCATCAAATTCATGAGCTCATACAAAAGGGACACATTCAATCGAGCTCCTCACCTTGTGAGAGTCACAATTGTGTTGGTGCAAATGAAGGTTCCATGTGTTCAACAAAGCTATAATAGAGCTCTTCACAACTCTATGGGCCACAACCCCTTTCAAGTGTTCTTAGGGTTCCAACCATTATCCCCATTGATGTATCTCTTCATGTTGCATGTTCATCAACAGAGTCCTCCCACACTCATATCGAGGCAGATCGAGAAACCATTTTTTTTGAATGGATCCAACACTTCCAACAATAGGTTCATGACATCCTTCAAAAAGATAATTCCGAGTACAAGTAGCGGCATGACCAACACCAAATTCCACACAAGTTTTAGGTTGGTGATAAGGTGTGGTTGCACTTGTAGAAAAATCACCTCACAATCCCCTAGAGGAAGCTAAGATCACTTTGATATGGGACTTACACCCTCACAAAGGTTGTGCGTGAAAATTCTTTTGAATTGAGTATTCCTCCTTTCCTTGGCTTGCACCCAATATTTAATGTGGAGTTGGTCTGACCATATTACCCACCTCTGTTTGACACCTCAGAGGTGGTTGAGCATTTGGCCCCTAGTAAACTCAATCTTGAATGCAATGAGTGAGCTATAGTGGATTGGATCATGGATATCCAAATGAAAGGAACCCACCAAAAGAACATACAACTCTATTAGGTTGTCAAAGTAGGACAACTTCTTCATCAAGGGAAGTGGCTCACCAAGATTCAAATTTAACAAAAGTTCCCCCATATCCTATAGGAAGTTGATGCAATGGGGACCATTGCTTCCTAAGGGGGGAGGACTCATCCAGGTGGATATCAATGGTCATCCACCTCTTCCATTGAATCAACATGGTCATTAATTGTTTTTTTACCATTAGTACTTTATGAGCCCGTGGTTTTGGTAATGACCATGTTTTTGATATTGACAAAGAAAGTGATGGATATGTTTATGATATTGACAAAGAACAATTCCTATTCATATCTATGGATACAAATTCTAC
>JZKD02S1649504.1:90228-106337 GCA_000966675.3 Picea glauca
CCTGGTGATACCCAGACTTCAAGTCGATCTTGCTGAAATATTTTTCCCCCTTGAGTTGGTCCAGAAGGTCATCAATCTGTGGGATTGGGTACCTATTCCAAACAGTGATCTTGTTTAGTGCCCGATAG
The DNA here is from genome assembly GCA_000966675.3 of Picea glauca. Taxonomy (NCBI): domain Eukaryota; kingdom Viridiplantae; phylum Streptophyta; class Pinopsida; order Pinales; family Pinaceae; genus Picea; species Picea glauca. Next base: position 90,357 of record JZKD02S1649504.1, read on the forward strand.
TCAATGATCTTCAACTTGTCTCTTAAACACACAAACTTTTCATCTTGGACAAAGGCTTTACCAAAATATCTGCTATCTACTCATTTGTGGAGATATACTAGAGAACCACTTCTCTCTTCTAGACTTTATCACATAGAGTATAATTCTTGATCTCAATGTACTTCGGTCTGTTATGGAAAACTTGTTTCTATGAAAGATTCACATGGCTACAATCATTAAAATATATCATGGTCGAATTCAACAACTAATCAAATGGTCCAGAAACCAACTTATAGAGCCACACTGCTTCTGTACAAGCATCACAAGCTGCAATATACTTTGATTCTATAGTGCCGAGTGAAACATACTTTTTTTTCCTACTAGCTCACGACATCATGGAAAATCTCAAACTGAAACATATCCAAGTGGTACTTCTTCTGTCATCTGCACTCCCTGCCCAATCTGAATCGATAAATTAATGCAATTGTATGTCATAATTTAAACGTCCCACAAAACAAATATCCAACTGAGTATTCTCTAGATACATTAATGATTTAGTCAATTGTCAATACAGACATGGGTCTACTGGATTAGAGTCTTTTCAACTTCTTCAGATCTGTTATCATGGGAGTTAGCCATGGATTTGCAATCCATCATCCCAAACTTCTGAGTAACCATTTTGATAAAATTTCTTTGTCATAGGAAGTTTTCACCACGCTTCTGTTGTATATGAGATACTCTGCATCAAGTTGCTTTAATCCATACAAGGTCTTCTTCAATTTTCATACACGGGTCTCTTTCTGGTATAAGCTTCTTTCTCAATTTTCTTTATTGAGAAGAATAATCTTTTACATGTAAATTTCAATCCATGGATACTACAAGAGGTATATATGGTTTACTAGAACAAGTTGTCATCATGGTCTTCTCCCTCCTTCTAGAAGAACATGTAGTTCTGAATCTAGCAATGCTTCCATTCATAAGTCTTTTTCACATTTTCTTACATACATTGTTCTTCATCACAACTTCCCTTTCTTATGCTTGATTTCTTCTAGTGGGTTCAAACCAAGATGGTAGTCTTATGATTCTCGGTATAATAACTGGTTTTTCTGGCTTTTCTTTCTTGGAATCTTCATGTTCTTCCTCATGTTCCTCTTTAACTTTGGGGTCAATGGAGTCTTCTATAGATTCCATGCCCTTCCTTCCTAAAGATTCCAACTTCTTCCTTTCATCATAGGAGCATAAATGTAGATGGATAACCAAGGATACTTAAGACTTCTTTTCGAAAAATACTTCTTCTAGAGTCAAACTGAACACGTGTTGCTTATCATGGTTGCTACTTTCAATGGGGAACATGGACATATACTTCATAATATTCACAGATTCTTCAATGATCATATCATTTAGGATTAGCTCCCTCCTAATCATGGCTTCATGCATGAATGCATGCTCTTCTTTTGGAATTTTGTAACCAACTCCCTCCATCTAAGAGATTCCATGCTTATGTCTCCATCCTTATTGCCTTCTGCAAAGTGTCACAAGTCTTATTCTAATTTCCTCTTGATTACTGACTTCTTTCTAATTTGACTCCTTCTAGGCCTGACACAAGCACACCCGCTAGGCATGTCCACTCACAGGATCTTTCCTCCTTCCTCGGCCCGAAGAACTGGAAGGTTCTTCTATTTACCTATCGGGAAATTTTCACCCACAACAACTCTCTCACGGAATCTCCCTTTCTTCTAAATCAATGCTGGCCTTTTACTTTGTTATCGGGGTTCCTCCTATCGGGATTTCGGCACTTGCGATGTCCAAACAACTTGTTTTACTGATCCCCAATCCTCGATACGCTTCCCTACTGCCTTAGCCTCCCGGGCTAAGCCTTTAGTCCACATGACCTTCCCTTATATGACCGCAGTCATACCTCCCATCGGGGTTTCAGACTTTCCAATGTCCAAATACACTCGTCCTTAGGATTCACGATTCCTCGAATCCCGATTTCCCGTCGTGACGTCAACTAGCAACTCCTGTCCGCCTTTAGCCTGATCAATGGTCGTGATTGCCTATGAGACTAACGACTCCAGATCTCCCTCGGGACTTCGGGGTTTCAAATGTTGAATTTTTTTTACCCACGAGACTACTGGTCTTTCGAATCCCAGTTCTCCGTTATGCTGATAGCTGGCCGACAATGGCGCTTCCCTCCTTATCAGGATCCAGACTTTGTGATTTTGAATTGCATAAACATCTTGTCACCAGGATTCCCAATATCCCGATGACCAAAATGATGATAGATGACATCCTGTCGGGACTTTCCCCGATGGCCCTGATTTCTACCGCGTGTCCTCCTCTGATGGACGGTCCTAGTTAACTCTCGAGATTTCGAGACTTTACAAAACCATGAACACTCACTTACCTGAATTCCGATGACCACATCCTCGATCTAGACGACCACATGACATGTGTCCTCCCTGAGATCCTATGGCTATGATCCTTTCGCCATTTTAGGGTTCAACAGGTCTCAAATTCTTGTCTTCTGAAGTTTCGAAATGTCGATGGACTCTCGATCCCTGCCACCTATCCCAACAAATGGATGGATCTGAACTCGTCGAGATTTTCACGATGGATTTCCCCGACTTCTAGTCCACGTGACTCCCGATTTCCCAAATCCTGACGCCTCGATATCCCGATGCTCCTCGGTGTTCTTACTTTGCTCACGAGGGTTAAACCCTGTGCAAATCCTATCAGATCGAACGACTGATGGGTAATTGATCAATGATCCAACGACTCATGACCCCTCGAGCTTGAACTTCGAACGTGGCCGTAACCTCCTTGCTTCTTTGGCAGATCCAACGGCTGACGGGATTTTGCAAATCTTCTCCACAAGATCCTGACCGTCTATCTTCTCCTCCTTGATGTTTTCAACGGGGTGAACCCAATATTCCTCTGTGAAAAATGGTCCTCCTGCGCGTAACTTTGCAGCACCTGTTCAACACTCCACGACACAGCCTCCTTGTGCTTCTCTTCGATGAGCTTGAAAGCCTTGTCCCTCCTAAGCTTCACACAACTCTGAGTCTCCACGAAGACTCTTGCGCGCACTCCTTGCGGCAATCCTCGAACACTTCCAAGTGTTGAGCTCTTTCGACTCTGCGCACACCTGCAACAGTATTCCTTCAATGCTTCGCTCAGATTCACAACTGAGACTTTCCTTATCCTACGCACTCCTTGCACGACTCCTATAACCCAATTTCACTTCTGGGTGAATGAGAACAAGAGTTAAACTATCTGAGCCTTCTGTCAACGCACTCCTTGCGGACGACTTCAACTGCACTCCTTGCAGGAATCCTTGCTCAGATAGAGAAACAATTGAAACTCATTTCTTCTACTTCCTTTCTCAGATTTCAAACACTCAGCAAGAAATCATTCATACATAGCATGTAAAGCAAATGCATAATAGGAAGTAAATACTCATGAGCATATTAATCAACACACACACACACAGAGAACAACACAACGCCATGAACTTGAATCAACTTCCTCTATTAATCCAAATAACTATACATGGGTGTTTCTACACAGTTCTGTGCTTCTCTTCTATGCTCCAATGCTTCTAACTATGTTACAATGCACAATGAGGGTGTCTATATCCTGTTTCCCTCTTGCGCTCTCAAACAGTCTAATCTAGAATTAAATTTCCATCTACATGCATTAACTACTATAAATGCCTCCATCTACTTCAGACTAGAGCGGGGCGCTCAAGGTCTGATTACATTATACCAAGGCGCCTTCATAAATGATCTCATTTATATTTGGCGCATCAACTTCAAGGGAAAATTCAAAAATTTGGCTGGGTCTGCCTAGCTGTCCTTTATCTTCCACGCTAGCTCGCTTGACGCGAGGGATGCTCTTGCATCATACTCCCTCGCTTGAAAAATTTCATGGGTTCCTGTCCATGAGCTCCTGCACGGTCTGTCCATGCTTCCAAATCTCTACTTCATTTTCCCAGCTGGCATATTCAACTGGATGGCCCTTCCACTTGACCAAATATTCAAATATTCTTTCCTTTTGGTCTTCTTACCCACTCGTTCATCTAATATCTGCTCCATCTGTGGCTTCTCTGCAACTGGCATCTGTTTTTGCCACTGAACCTCCAGCTATTCACCTTCTGCTCCTGTTTCCTCAAGTTTATATGGGTATAAATATGAGACATTGAATATCGGAGAAATTTCGATCCCATCGGGTAATTCAATCTCATAAGCATTTTCTCCCATTTTCTTCAAGACCTTACATGGTTTGATTTTCTTCATCTTCAATTTATTGTATGTTCCTCTCGGGAACCTTTCTCTTCTCAAATGTTCCAGAACCAAGTCACCAACCTCAAACTAAAGTTGTCTTTTATGCTGATCGACTCTTCGTTTGTACTCCAAAATTGAATTCTGTAGTCGCTCCTTCACCCGACTGTGAAGTTCCTTCATCGCCTCTGTGAAATCTTCTGCACTAGCGCTCCTAGTTGCATTCTGTTCTGAATCCCTCAATTCAGAAATTCCCCTCAACTGCATGCCATAAACAATCTGAAATGGGCTCTGTCCTGTACTCCTGTTCACTGAGTCGTTATACGCAAACTCTTCCTGCAGAAATACATTGTCCCAACTACTGTGGTGCTCTGTCACCAAGATTCTCAACAAATCTCCTAGACTTCTGTTTACCGCTTCTCTCTGTCCATCCGTCTGAGGATGATAAGTTGAACTAAATGCCAAGTTAGTTCCCAACTTCTTCCATAATGTCCTCCAGAAATGACCCATGAAATTTGTATCTCTGTCATAAACTATGCTCCTTGGTAAGCTGTGAAGTTGAATGACTTCTTTGAAAAACAGGTTCGCGATTTGAGTCGCGTCACTGGTTTTCTGACATCTGATAAAATGTGCCATATTGGAAAATATATCCACTACCACAAAGATCGAATCAAATCCTCTTTGCGTCCTTGGCAATCCCAATATGAAATCCATGCTAATTTCATCCCATGGCCTCTCAGGTATGGGCAATGGTTGATAAAAACCCGCATTCTGCTTCCTTCCCTTTGAATGCTGGAAAATTCTGCACCGGTCTAGAAACCTCTTGACCTATGATCACATCCCTAGCCAAAAGTATGACTCGCTCAGCTTCAGGAATGTCTTATCATGACCGAAGTGTCCGAACAATCCTCCACTGTGTTTTTCCTTCAACAGATTCTCCCTCATGGAGAAATTCAGAATACATAGCTGATTGCCCTTAAACAACAACCCTTCCTGGATCATGTATTCAGCCCATTTGCTGCTATCTCTGAGAACTGGATTCTCAGCTGCTTCATACGCTTCCTTAAAGTCTGGATCACCTGCGTACATGTCTATGAGATAATCAAAACCTAACGTCTTGACTTTGAACTCCTGCAACATCAAACACTTCATGCTCAAAGCATCAACAACTTTGTTAGCAGTACCAGAAATATGTTTTTATCACAAAAGTGAAATTCTGCATATACTCAACCCATTTAACATGCCTCTGATTCAACTTTTCCTGTTGAGTCACAAACTGCAATGCATGGTTATCACTATATAAAACAAATTCCTTCAGAATCAAATAGTGCCTCCATTTCTTCAATGCCTAGATGATGGCATAAAACTCCTTATCATACGTGGAATACTTTACTTTGGCCTCATTCAACTTCTCACTAAAATATGCAATTGGTCTGTCATCTTGAATTAAGACTGCTCCTATTGCAAACCCGCTTGCATCACATTTTACCTGAAATGTCTTTTGGAAGTCCGACAACACCAGAATCGGCTGTTTCGTAATCTTCCATTTCAACAAATTGAAACTCTTCTCAGCCTCTTCAGTCCAGTGAAAAGATTTATGTCTTTTCTTCACTGTATCCATCATTTCTGTGCTAATTCCACTGAAATTCCTAATGAATTTTCGGTAGAAGCTAGCCAACCCATGAAAACTTCTCACCTCAAATATGTTCCTCGGTGATGGCCAATTCTTGATTACCTCCACCTTATCTGGATCCATCCTCAACCCATTTGCCGAAATAACAAACCCAAAATAAATGAGTTCTGTCTTCATGAATGAGGACCTCTTTATGTTTATCAACAACTTCTCTTGCTCTAATCTCTTCATCACAATGGCTAAATGCTTCAGATGTTCATCTTCCGTTTTATTGAAAATCAGTATATCATCCAGATATACGATAACAAATTTTCCAATGAAATCTTTCAGGACTTCATTCATCAACCTCATAAAGGTACTTGGAGCATTTGTTAATCCAAACGGTATAACAATCCATTCATACAAACCTTCGCTTGTCTTGAATGTTGTTTTCCATTCATCACCTTCTCTCATGTGAATCTGGTGATATCCACTCTTCAAATCAATCTTTGAAAATAATTTTGCTCCACTCAAGCAATCCATTAAATCATCCATCCTCGGTAATGGAAACCTGTACCTGATGGTTATCTTGTTAATCTCCCTTGAATCAATGCATATCCTCCAGCCTCCGTATTTCTTCGAACTGAGTACTTTCGGAACAACACACAGACTCAAGCTTTCCCTGACCAAACCTTTGTCCAACAATTCCCTGGACTTGTCTTCTGACCTCTTCATTCTCCTATGGCGTCAATCTGTGCGCGGCTTTGTTTGGAAAACTGGCTCCTGGTATGAGATCAATGTGATGACTCACACTTCTCATCGGTGGCAATGAACGAGGTAATTCATCCACTACTATGTCAGCGAACTCTTCCAGCAGTTCCTGAACTTCTCTTGGCAAATCATCCACTCTTGTGCTAGTCAGAACAATCTTCAGTTTCCTGACCACAAAGAACTGTGGATCCTCCTTCTTCTTAACCTCGGTAAGAAGTTCCTTCCCACTCATGAGAAGTATAGTGTTGCTTACTTCTGGTTTCACCTCCTTATCTTTAATTGAAAGCAACATGTGTGTCCTCCCATCCTTCTCTAGGGTATATGTATTCATCCTCCCATCATGAATCGCATTTCTATCATATTTCCATGGTCTACCCAACAATAGATGACAAACATCCATAGGAATGACATCACACAATATCTTATCATTATATGCTCCTATCTTTATGTCAACTAAGCACTATTTGGTGACATTTACCTGATGTCCTTTTTGTAGCCACAAAACTTTATATGGACTTGGATGATCTGTTGTCTCCAGCTCTAGCCTTTCTACAATCTCAGTTGAAACGAGATTATCAGTGCTACCGTTGTCCACAATGACCTTGCATGCCCAACCCTTGGTCTTGCAAGCTGTCCTGAAAAGTGTGGTCCTTTGGACTGAACTTTCCACCTCTTTCTCTGGTGTCAAAAGGACTTTTCGAATCATCAACGATCTTCCGCCTTCACCATCTTTTGCCTCAACATATCGTCTCTGTGCCTCAGCGATGTGAGCTTATCCAGTTTATTTCTTTTTCTCTGGACACTCATAATACTTGTGCCCATTCTTTCCACATGTGAAGCATTTGATTACTCCACCTCTTCCTCTTCCTCTACCTATGGTACGAGGAAAAGTGTTGTTATAAACATAATCTCCTCTCTGCTCATTATGCTGTCCTATCTGTTCAGCATATCGTTGCCCTCGCTGTGAGGTTCCACCTCTCTCTGTCCGAGTCTGAGGTTTGTTCCAGTCATCCCTGGGCTTCTGGGTTCTTTCCTGGGCAACTGATTTTCCTCTGGGCTGACTTCTGCCTATGCCCCTCTGACTCTGATTTTGGCTCAACTTCTCTTCCACTTTCAAATCCATTTGATAATCATCCTCCACCGTTCGGATGGTTTCCATACTTATTTCATCCTGAATCTCATATCTCAGGCCATTCACATACCTGGCCACTTTTTCGTCATTGCTTTCACGATGACCTACCCTGATATTCAACCTATAAAATTCCTCAGTATATTCCTTTACTATCATCAACTTCTGTCTCAGGTTCTGCATCCTCCTGAACAGATAAATTTGATAGTCCCTGGGAATGAATTTTGCCTTCATCTTTGCAATCATCCTGTCCCAGCTCTTAATTTTCTGTTTGCCCTGGCAATGCCTGTCAGCTTGTAGTTCATCCCACCACAAGGCTGCATGTCCTTTTAATCTCGTGACGGCATGCATGACTTTCTTGTCCTCTTCGATATCTTCATAGTCAAAATAGGTGTCCAGAGCTCTAATCCAGTCTAGAAGCTCTTCTACATCCATATTTCCCTCATAAACTGGAATGTCCATTTTCACCTTTGCACCCATTCTTGCAATAGATTTAAGTAAGCGCTCATTTGCTGCATCTTCCACTGGGATTTCTTCTTCTCCATGTCCAACATCATCTTCATTTTCGGACTCACTAATATCTCCTACATCAGCTCTGCGCCTTTGTCTTATCTCCATGTCCACAACTCTAGCGCGTAAGTTATGTAGATCTCTTTCTACTTCTGGATTCTGCACTTCTCTACCCCTTCCTCTGGGCGTCTCCCTTTCCTCCTCTGGATCGGGTGATTGTCTATCCCTTCTCCTTGGAGGCATGGTGAATTCTCCTTTTTCTCTGCTACAGAAAGCAAAGAAACTTTTCTAAGCTCTGATACCACTTGACGCAGGCGCACCCGCTAGGCATGTCCGCTCACAGGATCTTTCCTCCTTCCTCAGCCTAAAGAACTGGAAGGTTCTTCTATTTCCCTATCAGGAAATTTTCACCCACAACAACTCTCTCACGTAATCTCCCTTTCTTCTAAATCAATGCTGGCCTTTCACTTTGTTATCGGGGTTCCTCCTATCGAGATTTCGACACTTGCGATGTCCAAACAACTTGTTTTACCGATCCCCGATCCTCGATATGCTTCCTTGCTTCCTTAGCCTCCCGGACTAAGCCTTTAGTCCACACGACCTTCCCTTATATGACTGCAGTCATACCTCCCATCGGGGTTTCAGACTTTCCAATGTCCAAATACACTCATCCTCAAGATTCACGATTCCTCGAATCCCGATTTCCCGTCATGACATCAACTAGCAACTCCTGTCTTCCTTTAGCCTGATCAATGGTCGTGATTTCATATGTGACCAATGACTCCAGATCTCCCTCGGGACTTCGAGGTTTCAAATGTTGAATTTTTTTTTCCCACGGGACTACCGACCTTTCAAATCTCGGTTCTCCGTTATGCTGACAGCTGGCCCACAATGGTGCTTCCCTCCTTATCGGGATTCAGACTTCGCGATTCCGAATTGCATAAACACTTTGTCACCATGATTCCCGATATCCCGATGACCAAAATGCCGATAGACGACTTTCTGTCGGGACTTTCCCCGATGGCCCCGATTTCTGTCGTGCATCCTCCTATGATGGACGGTCCTGGTTAACTCTCGGGATTTCGAGACTTTACAAAACCATGAACACTCACTTACCTGAATTTCGATGACCACATCCACGATCTAGACGACCACACAAGACGTGTCCTCCCTGAGATCCTACGGCTATGATCCTTTCACCGTTTGGGGTTCAACAGGTCTTAGATTCTTGTCTTCTGAAGTTCTGAAATGCTGATGGACTCTTGTTCCCTGCCACAAGTCCCAACAGATGGACGGTTTTGAACTCATCGGGATTTTCACGATGGATTTCCCTGACTTCTAGTCCACGTGACTCCCGATTTCCCGAACCCCGATGCCTCGATATCCTGATGCTCCTCAGGGTTCTTACTCTGGTCACGAGGGTTAAACCCTGTGCAACTCCTATCAGATCGAATGGCTGACGGGTAATTGATCAACGATCCAATGGCTCACGACCCCTCGAGCTTGAACTCCGAATGTGGCCGTAACCTCCTCGCTTCTTTGGCAGATCCAACGACTGACAGGATTTTGCAAATCTTCTCCACAAGATCATGACCGTCTATCTTCTCCTCCTTGATGTTTTCAACGGGGTGAACCCAGTATTCCTCTGTGAAAACTGGTCCTCCTGCGCGTAACTTTGCAGCGCCTGTTCAACACTCCATGACATAGCCTCCCTGTGCTTCTCTTCGACGAGCTTGAAAGCCTCATCCCTCCTGAGCTTCACACAACTCTGAGTCTCCACGAAGACTCTTGCACACACTCCTTGCGGCAATCCTCGAACACTTCCAAGTGTTGAGCTCTTTCGACTTTGTGCACACCTGTAGCAGCAGTCCTTCAATGCTTCGCTCAGATTCACAATTGAGACTTTCCTTAGCCTGCGCACTCCTTGCATGGCTCCTATAACCCAATTTCACTTCTGGGTGAACGAGAACAAGATCTAAACTATCTGAGCCTTTTGTCAATGCACTCCTTGCGGATGACTTCAACTGCACTCCTTGCAGGAATCCTTGCTCAGATAGAGAAACAATTGAAACTCATTTCTTCTACTTCCTTTCTTAGATTTCAAACACTCAACAAGAAATCATTCATACATAGCATGTAAAGCAAATGCATAATAGGAAGTAAATACTCATGAGCATATTAATCAACACACACACACAGAGAACAACACAACTCCATGAACTTGAATCAACTTCTTCTATTAATCTAAATAACTATACATGGGTGTTTCTACACAGTTCTCTGCTTCTCTTCTATGCTCCAATGCTTCTAACTATGTTACAATGCACAATGAGGGTGTCTATATCCCGTTTCCCTCTTGCGCTTTCAAACAATTTAATCTAGAATTAAATTTCCATCTACCTGCATTAACTACTATAAATGCCTCCATTTACTTCAGACGAGAGCGGGGCGCTCAAGGTCTGATTACATTATATCAATGCGCCTTCATAAATGATCTCATTTATATTCAACACATCAACTTCAAGAGAAAATTCAAAAATTTGGCTGGGTCTGCCCAGCTGTCCTTTGTATTCCGCGCTGGCTCGCTTGACGTGAGGGATGCTCCTGCATCAAGGTCTCTTGAATTTTGATTCTGATTTCAACCTATCTGGAAGTTGTTACTTATATAATAGATTCCTTAGGAAATTTTTCAACATTCTTCATCTTCTTGTAGTCATTGTAATAACAATCTTTATCTTGTTATTCTTCCATAGGTATTGTTTCACTAACCATATTTTCTTCTAAGAAATAGATATGCATGATATGTATAGGAACTATGTAAACATAGTATGTACAAGAACTAAATTAATTGAATAAGATATATGCTGTTCAAGTAATTATTTATAAAAATGTATAAGACAAACTGTATGAAGTAGATAAAATATCATTCTTTTATTTATTTAACTTGAATGAATACAAATAAAACCAATCCTTTAATATCTTCAACTTCAATTGAATATGAGAGATCCAACTCTCTGATACAAGACCTAGATTTTATTTGTCATATCCAACTGAGAAATGAGAAATCCAACCCTCATAACAAGACTCGGCTTGTTGATCTCATCTCCAACTGAGATGCGAGGAATCCAATCCTCATGACAAGACTCAGCTTGTAAACAAATACCAACCTGATAGAGTGAACTTTCATTCAATCTACCAAGACACCTTCTTCCCTTCATATTCCTTTAATTATGTAGTCTTTCAAAGGCTTCTACTTTGAAACAATGTGTTCTTTTGGATTAAAACATTGCACCACTTCATTTATTTAACACAAATGATTACTTTTATTGATTATTTTTTGTACACAAATTTAGACATTGATTTCGTATGAATATTCTGGAGTGATGGAAATAAATTTTAAAATTCTACGACATGGGTTTTTTGCAGAACATTCCCAATTATCCGTCATAGGGGAAATTTCGCCAGAAAGTGTGCGAGGTGGCTAGTACACGCATTTATTTGAAGGAAACTTGCCCATATTTTCCTTTTGTCGTCAGATGCCAGATCGACTTCAATACATATTACTTTTTCGTGAATGTTTAAATCGACTTCCACATATTTTCTTTGTTGGTGATTATTTAAACTCAACTCATAAACAATTTACTTGATGGTTATATTAAAATTGGTTCCCTCTCAGTTGCTAGTCACTAAAGATTTCACTTGGTCTCACCCTTTTCGTATTTGCATTCTCATTCGACCGACAAACATCTTTTTGGTCGACTCAACTAGGAGAAATTACAACTTGATTATTTCAATTCTATTCGAGCCATCTTGCTTCAGCCTTGACCAGACTTGTATTTAAGTTTTCTTCGACTTCGACCTTTAGGTTACTTCTTTCTTGGACCAAATCGACTTGGAAGAAAACCGACTTGAGAAATTCGATTTTTGTCGTCTCGACTTGCTTTGGCCGACCTGTATTTCCTGACTCAATTTTTCTTCGATTTCGACCCTCAGTTGGTCGACTCGTCTTGAAATCAATTGACTTGTCTTCTCCAACTTCCGTCAATTTGCAGGCTTGTAGTCGGTCGACTTGTCTTCGACACATCTTGTAGTCGATCAAATTCTAGATAGTTGACCTTATTGTTGTTTGAATCGACTCGAATTATGACTTGATGGTGTTAATGCTTCCTCACCAAACATCCACCATTGACATTCTGTTTCATCTCTGGACTCTTCTTCAATCGAGATTTTTTGAATCATTTTTAATGAACCATGTCTTATTAACTTCTATATTTGTGATTCATACGGATCCATATTGGACTATCCATTTACCCTTTTTATCTGGACAGTTTCTTTACAGTTTCTTCTTTTGTGCATGGATATTAATGACACAATCTCAACCTTATACAATATAGGATGAGTGTATCAAGCTCATACAATATATTAGTTAATATTATCTTTCTACTGATATTCAAGTCATCTTCATAACATTATGTCCAATATTGACAATGATTGACATTCAAGTCACCTTCATAACATTATGTCCAATATTGACAATGCTTGACATTCAAGTCACCTTCATATCATTATGTCCAACTTTCATAACATTATGTCCAATATTGACAATGCTTGACATTCAAGTCACCTTCATAACAACATGTCTAATATTGACAATGCTTCTCAAACCAATCAATCAATGATACTTCACCTATTTATCAATGTTGACATCAATGAAAACCAAATTGCCAACACTTACCACATATTTCATAACCATTATATTACTAATTTTCACTAAAATGTATTCATTTTACCTTGTGGTTAATTATTAATTATTTCTTGTATTTTTAATGATTAAATATGTTTTTAGCATGGTTTTATCAATAATGGTTTACTAATGTGTTTGTCTCTAAGAAACATGTTATAGTCAACAGTCCGGTACTCAATACGGTACTAAGAAGATTCTACATAATTCCGGTACCAACATCCTACATAATTCTGATACCAACTTGCGCCTTAATTTTCGTGCAGATGAAGGTAGATCTCAAAATTCTAAGATATGGATTTTGTCTAGAAGGTGAAAATTTGAGTAAAACACGGGAAATTGTTCAAAATTTGAATTATTTTGGAAGACATGGGTGGATCTCTAACTCGAATTTGCCCAAATCACTGTAAAACTTAGATTTTGTGATTTTTGCCTAAATTATCAAATTCGTTTTTCTGAGTTTGGGGGTTTGGTTTTATCCATTCCTCCATGGATTTCATGTATAAATAAGCCTCATAGGGATGTGAGACAGAGCCATTATTATTATGGGAATTCTTTTGTAATGGACATCAGGGTGTTATCATGCCAATGCCAAGATTGTAAGAGACTTGTAATTTTCTCAATTTGATGAAATAGAAGAGTTGATGTTCATGCACTGTACTTTGTTCCTACACTCCACATTTGATTTCTAAGTTTTATTTCCTACACTTCACGACCCAAATCTATAACTTCACTTTCCATTCTTCGGTGTATCTTTTTTAGGACAATTAATTTGTATAGTTTGAATTTAGATTTCATTGTCTAATTGTTTGATTATATTTTTCTTTAGCTAGTTTGCTTTAATTTGGTTTTCTAGTAGTTTAATCCCCTTTTATTTCCTGCACTTGGTTTTATTTCCTATACTTTGGTTCATTGCACTTTAATTTCACATAGCTTCAATCATCAAAGGAAAGATTAAGGGTCTAACTTGTGAGATATGGTCTCTCCGTGATGGGATTCATTCCAAGGTGATTAGTTTATTTCATGTCAATTGAATTCTTTCCCGATTGCATGTTTTGTTTATTGCATTAAAGAGTGGTTTGCCGAAAACAGGCTAGACTAGGCTCCAATCCTGCATTTCCTGTGCTTGCACCTCTAAGTCTATGACTCCCTGACTGATAATTTAATGTTGGGAATTAATAATGCATATATTTAGCCCCACATTTTTGGCGTCGTTGTTGGGGAGGTTCTAAAGGGATTAGAGCATATGTATGTTGTTTTTAAATTACACAACGTAGGGGGAGGAGAAAGTACGGTAATACATGAGGGAAGATCCCATGCTTCCACTTTGGTGGCGTTGCTCTGAAGTCTCGTTGTTCCCTTTCATGCAGGTGTGTTTTTATTTTAATGCAAGTGTGTTTTTCCTTATTTTATGCAAGTTTGTGTTTTTATTTATGAAAACTTAGTTTTATTTATTATGAGCTAACTTGTGAAAATAGATAGCCTGGTGACAGCAGGGTCCCGGTAACGCAAGGAGTTCCAAGTTTGGTGTGTTTTATTTTTGCAAATAGTTTTAATTTCTTAGTTTTACAATTTAGACATTTAATGATAAATAATTCTGGAGGCACTATAAGAACCCCCCCCCCCTCCTCTACACTGATCCATGTGTGAAACATAACCCATCAACCAACAACAAGAACTCAAAGATGATCAAGAGTTTGGAAGAACTCTCTCAAACCCTAGTAGTAGTTGGTGTTATCACTCTATAATTTTTCGTGCCTGTGAAAGGAAAACACATAGGTAACTTTTTCTAAACACTTTGGGCTGGAAACTAACCTTTCCAACCAGAGAGGGATCTCTCACTGAAATTATAGCAGAGTGTCCAGATCTTAGGTAAAGACATAAATTGTATGATGTGGTGGTAGGATTGAGTGAAACACCCATTGGGCATGGAATCATAATAAAGATAGGTCAAATCAAAGCTTTCAAAACTGGTTGATATGAACAAATGTACTTCACAGGCTAGGTATCTATAAATCTATCGGTTATCATAGGCATTATAGTATGGTGGTGAGGAGAAAATAACACATTAATTATAACAGAGCACCAAGTAGTGGAATTAGAATACTAATGTAGGAAAAATGAATGTGAGATAAAGAGCATCAACAATGAATTCTCTAGCTATAAGCATTCACTTAGAATAGAAGAATATACATAATGATCA
Organism: Picea glauca; assembly: GCA_000966675.3. Taxonomy (NCBI): domain Eukaryota; kingdom Viridiplantae; phylum Streptophyta; class Pinopsida; order Pinales; family Pinaceae; genus Picea; species Picea glauca. Next base: position 105,585 of record JZKD02S1649504.1, read on the forward strand.
ACAAATATAGGAAACATTCACAAGGAAAAACAAACGACATATTACTAGCACAAGAATCTCTAAGACAAATATTCAAGTCCTTTAGCTTGAAAGCTTTCATTAACAACAAAAAATATATACAACAACCAAAGAGTTTTTTTCCTCAAGTCTCCAACCCTTTTCTCCTTATTTCCTTCACAATATATATAATTACATTTCAATCTAACTCAATCAGGTCGAAATAGTTAGGGTTTCACATTCAAGATGGAGTTACAAACTAACACCTATTTTTTAGGGTTTAGTTTTTAACTAATTAAATTAGGAGAAAATCTATAAAAACGGGTTGTAAATATCCCTTCGAATATCCAAAACCATGACACCTGTGAAAAAATTGATAGAGGTTTTTGTATATGAACAAGTGCTTGAGAAAATCTTGTTTCATTTTGTTGAGATAAATCACCATCTGCTCGAAATCTGCGCTTGAAGTTGAGTGTAAAAAGAGTCAGCTACAGGAAATTTCATGGCAACCAAGAGATTTCACAACGACTGGCAATTTCACCTTTTCTCCCAAATGATGAACTGGGTTGGGATGCTTTGTATTCAACAAAGTAATGACACTATTATGCCTCTCCAATTTTTTTTTGGGAAAAACCATGTGTGTCTTTTTAAATTTATGATGAAAATAACATTTCGTAGCAACTAGGAAATTTGTTGCGAAATCTTTGTTTCAGTAGTTTTCTTTGTGAAATCTATGTGTGCGTGTGTGTGTGTGTG
>JZKD02S1649504.1:106387-125375 GCA_000966675.3 Picea glauca
TGTGAATATGTGATCGTGTCTTTGCCATTGTTGCAGCTAGAATTCCATAGGTAATGCTGAGGATAACAAAATAATCACAAAAATGACAAGGAGTGCTCCACATGCCTCATTGCCTCATCGATATTACATTGATAGAAATACCATCGAACCTTGACACATGATCTTTTAAGAGACCAGGACATGACTACAAGACTCAATTAGAAAAAAAACCAATTGTTTTGACTTTGTAAATTAATAGTCCCTAACATAGGCTCCAATGGGGATGTTATCCTCTCTATGAGGTAACAAAGAATCTCAGATACATTGCCTTATCCATTGGGCTGCTCCCAAGCCATAAACTCTGCAAATTTCAAACTAACATGTACACTGTTGCAAACCAAACTGAAATTACTACATACTGAAAAATGAAAAGAGACATTGATTTGGACAACTTATTTATATACATCATCCTACTCTAAGTTGTTGAAAACAACTGCTCAATCAAGTGATACAAAAATGCCAATGCAACCAATCAAGAAGTTGCTCAAGTAATTTGACTCCTTGACCATGCTTGAACAAAATCAAAACTGGACAAAGGCAATTGATGATGGATCTGGTATTCATAGTGAAAACATGGTTGAGAGTTTAGACTGAAAACTTCCTCCATATAATCAACTACAAGATCATAAAAATCATAGAAACCATATTTTGTTTGTTGATCCTCAATATCAAAGGGCAAAGGCAACAATGTGTCTTTTTTCTTCTGTTGAAATGAAACTTCAAAAGAAATACCATGTAATGGAAGAATTTAGGATATTTCCTGATCTTCTAAAGCTTCAAGCTCTTTTTCAATGTCCTTAGAAAACTCATCTAAAAACTGGATTTTATCTTCCGAGCTACATTTGCAAGACTTTAAATAATAAGAAGACAAAAATGAAGAAAAGTTTTCATCCACTTCATCATTGGTGTACATATCATTACATTCTTTAAAACCTTGAATGGAAACAAGGGTTGCCACAAACTTTGTTTTCTCCATCCATGTTTCTAGAAAGATGAGCCAAAAATTTGAAAAATATCTAATGGACTTAGCAGGAAAACCTAACCCAACTTCTACATTTTCCATGGAATGAATCATAAAAAAATCTAAGAAATACATATTCATTCTTGATTCTAAGAATATCGGTAAAGTCACGAAAATATGAGATATGTTTCAAGGCCAAACTCAAATCCTCCCCACTAAATTTTGGACCATTCCTTAAAAAATATTCATCCTCGGGTAATGGATTAGGGAAACCATAAATTTCTAAAAAATTCCAAGCATGCATACCTTGCAATGATAGAAGCAACATATGAGTCCCTCATAGTCCAATGGAGTCACCAGTAAATCCCTCAAGCAATGAATCATTCTGACAGTGGAGTCACCATTGATACTATGAAATATGAATTCTTATGAAAATGGAGTCGCCAGGGTAAAATATACATCCAACCTCTGTGTTTGAGTCTCTATTTACCCTTTAGGAATCAGATCTGAAAATTTGTTGTTCTTTCCCATGGAAGATTTCACCTTCATTCCCTGACAACGACGCCAAAATGTTATCACTCTATAATTTTTTGTAGCTGTGAAAGGAAAACACAGAGGTAACTTTTTCAAACCACTTTGGGCTAGAAATTAGCCTTTCCAACCAGAGAGGGTTCTCTCATTGAAATTATAGAACAATGGCCGAATCTGTAGGTAAAGACAAAATTTTTATGATGTGGTGGTAGTTTGAGTGAAACACTCATTGGGCATGGAGTCATAATAAAGATAGGTTAAATCAAAGCTTTCAAAACTGGTTGATATGAACAAATGTACTTCATATGATAGGTAGCTTCAAATTTGTCAGTCATAAAAGAAATTATAGTATGGTGATGAGAAGAAAATAACCCATCAATTATAACAAAGCACCAAGCAATGGATGATTTCTGTCACAATATCAGAAGACTAAAGTAGGAAAACTGAATGTGAGATAAAGAGCATCAACAATGAATTCTCTGTCTATAATCATTCACTAAGAATGGAAGAATAGACATAATGATCAACAAAGATAGGAAACATTCACAAGGAAAAACAAACTGCAGATTACTAGCACAAGAATCTTCGAGACAAATATTCAAGTCCTTCAGCTTGAAAGCTTTCATTAACATCAAAAAATATATACAATAACCCAAGAGTCTTTTCCCTCAAGTATCCAACCCTTTTCTCCTTATTTCCTTCACAATATATATAATTACATTTCAATATAACTCAATCAGGTCGAAATAGTTAGGGTTTCACAATCAAGAATGAGTTACAAACTAACTCCTATATTTTAGGGTTTATTTTTTAACTAATTAAATTAGGCAAAAATCTATAAAAATAGGCTGTAAATATCCCTTTGAATACCCCAAACCATGACACATGTACAAAAAATGAGAGAGGTTTTTATATATGATCCCATTTCTTTTATAAAAACCTCTTTCACTTTGTTGAGAACAATCATCACATGCTCGTAATATTCGCTTGAAGTTGACTACAAAAACAATGAGCTATAGGAAATTTTGCAGCAACCAAGAGATTTTGCAGCGACTAGTAATTTTGCCTTTTCTCCCAAATGGAGAACTAAGTTGGGATGATTTTTTGTCAGCAAATTAATGACACTATGATGCATCTCCACAAAAAAATTGGGCGAAACCCAATTTCTCTTTTTAAATTTATGATTAAAATAACGTTTCGCCGCAACTAGGAAATTTGCTACGAAATATTTGTTTCAACAGTTTCCTTTGTGAACTCTCTCTCTCTGTCAATATGTGATAGTGTCTTTGCCATTGTTTCATCTAGAAGGACATAGGTAATTCAGAGGATAGAAGAGACCAGGACATGACTACAAGACTCAATTAGCAACAAAACCAATTGTTTTGACTTTTTAAATTAATACTCACCAACAACTGGGATCTGAATCTCTGTCTCGCAGGAAGAGAAAATCTTGACAATAGTAAAGAACCTATATGCCTCTATGGAAGTCATTGAATAACAAGAGTTTCGTGAGTCCCATCCACAAGAAGATTTGGAAGCCTTATGTAATCACCCTTTCCAACCTATAGAGGAGACTAAAGAATCATATACCACATCCAATGGAGAACCACCATTAGAACCTGAAATTAAGGAGTTCCTAATATGCCTTTGTCCAGATCCTATATGCATCCAAGAGACAAACCACCCAAAATAAGATGATTTGTGTGGAATAATAGAGGAAGACATACGGGGTGATACAAACAAGGAAGTGAACCAAGAAATGTTGTAGGAAAATCCCCCTGCGGACATGTGAATATCCTCTTGGATTCTAGACCCCTATACCAAGACAGAAAACATGTTAACATTGGACACTAACTTTCCTTTGAATCTAACTAACTAATCAGAAAGATAAGGAGAAGGAAGAAAGTGTGATGCACCTTATTCCGATGTTTGTCCTCGCTGCTCCAACTTGAGCTTGATCTCCAAGCTCCTTAGCATTGTTTGACACCCGTAATGCAATGGACAACAAGACAAAGAACTCCTACTCTACTCTATGAGATTAGTCCATTCAAATCCATCTATAAGACAAACATATGTAAAGAGACATAGGTTAGAAGGAAATAAGCCAAACAATATATTAATGAGAACTCTTAAAGAAATATTTACAGACTGTAGATGTAGTTGCAATAGCTTCCCCAAGTCCTCCTCGTCCAACCCTTACACTAAGCTCCCAAAATCACAGGTTTGATATCCTAAATCTTTCTCCCAAGACCATAGGTTTGATACCTCAAATCTCCACCATTCTATCATTCTCCATGGAAAACCCTCATTATATAGGATTTGGAGGCTTAACCACCATGGAGAGGATCATTCATCAGATCCACTAAAAAGGGATCTGAAAGATATTTAGGGAGAAAATATTTCTTAAGGATTTTAGGGAGTAAATATCTCTCAAGTATTTTAAGGAGGAAATATTTCAACCATCCATGAGATCCTCCACCTTCCCTAAAAAATAGGAAACCAAATGTGAGGTGGATTCTCACACTTAATTAATTTATTTTTCATGAATATTAATAATAATTCATGTGCACTTGGTATTTTGGCCTTCATGTAATAAATCCCTCCTCCACATTGACTAGGGATTGTGACATAGGTTATTCCATGGTGTCAAGGTGTATGCGACACTTATATGACACTTACAACACTTAGGGCGAGGTACCTAGGTGTTCAAATTTCATGTGTAACGGAATGCCCCCTAAAGTGTGAGGTCAGAAGAGAGAATGATGGTCAAAACACTTTACAAATATTTAATGCAAGGGTGTGGAGTTGGAGAACCTAGAAGAATATGCAAACAACCATCAAACAATATTAAAAAATGTTCCATTTCTGAGGCAGGCATACCTATGCTCGGAATATGAGATGACTCAAAGCACGGTCGCTGACCAATACACTACAGATTCATGAAAAATATTGACTAAGGATATGGCCACCAAAGATACAATGTGGATCCATACCTCCATGACATGAATTGATCGTAGCCACGAAAAATAAAAAGTGGAGCTACGAGATGATAAAACATAGCCACAAACCAATACAATGTGGATCTAATTATCATTATGGAGTTAAGCCACTAGATTTTCAAGCCAGGGATAGAGTACCAACCATCAATGGGTATCCCAACCTTTGGAAATTACGCTAGGCATTTACAAGCATAGTTTAATTTTTTTTCAAGCTTGTGTAAAAAATGAAACCAATACCGAGCTTAGTATTTGTTCTTTCTTGTTCTCGTAAATACATGAGAATGTAACAGAGTATACTTTTATCTCTTTTTCGGACTCATAAAGGTTATACGAAAAATGAACCCCCTGGAGTCTCCTTTAATCTCTTTTCAGACTCTATAAACATTAAAAGATTGTCGAGTGATCTTGCTTCCTTTCACACTCATTAAAATGTTTGAAAGGACATCTTTCAAGTGGTATTTTATCTCTTTTTTGGCCTCACGAGACTAAAATTACGAAAAAGGATAACCCTTGAGTCACCTTTAAGTTCTTTTCAGACTCTCTAAACATGAAAAACCACCGATTTTTCCTTCTTTGGACTTGCCAAACTACACATTGAAGGGCCCATATGGGAACAAACCCTTACTTCTTCTAGTTTTTTAAACAAATTAATAGGGACTTACCGAAGGTGAGTTATATCAAGCATGTGTAACCCTCCTCGAGCTCATTAAATTAAAAAGAGGTACTCATCTATCTGGGTGGGGGAAAAATTGAAGGAAGTAGGTCAAGTTTTTGAGAATTCTTCATGGCATATTTTGTCGCCATTGAACATGGCACATGTTTTCATCTCATCTTACAATTGGGTAATCCACTTGTCTTTGAGTCATACCAATCCCCAGTATGGTCGCCAATTTCTGTTGTAGGAAAATTCCCCTGCGGACAGGTGAACGTCCTCTTGGATCCTAGACCCCTATGACCAAGACAAAAAAATGCTAACATTGAACACTGACATTCCTTTAAATGTAGATAAACTAGTCAAAAGAAAAAGATGAAGAAAACACGATGTACCTTTTTCTTAATTTTGTCCTTTCTCAGTCCAGGCTGAACTTGATCTTCAAGCCCTTTAATGAGTTCTGCAATTCAATAGACAACAAAGACAATGCATATTTCCTATTCTACCAAGATTAGTTGAAACTAGATTTATCAAGAAGAGACAAGCCTATGCTAACATACACAAACTTGAAGGAATCCGAGCATATATTAATGAGAACATAACAAGGTACTTACAATCTGTAGATGCAGATGTAGCAGCCTCACCAAGTCCTCCTTGTCCAACCCCTTGCTCGAAAGACCCACGATCAGAATGACAATACTTTTCACTAATATTATCCCCCTTTTCACCATGAGAATGCCTCCTTTTATAGGATTTGAGAGGCTCAACCACCTTAGCTATCTTTGGAATAAGTTGAGGATATGACTCCATCAGTTGTGGTATTTCCCTTAGATCCATCCTATAACTTGGATTCGAGCCAAACCAACTCGGATGATTTCTAGTTGTCCTTAGAGAGAATGGGGATTCCTCCCCAAGATTCTCTCAATAGATCGACACTCCCTTAAATATGGAAACAAAGTGCTATAACACTCCTTGATAAGTGGACAAGAAGCTCTATCGCTTCTTGCGTGTGAGCAGGGGAGCGCTGATCTCCAAAAATTCGTTTAGGATGATCATTTTTCAAGGCAAAATATTTGTAAGGTTGTCAAATGATGAGTTTTCCTCTTCTAACATGTCTTAGAGGGTGTATCAAGTGTTCTTATGGTGTCAGCCACAATGTGACACATGCAGGACGAAAATACAATGTTTGCAACACTTGCAATAAAAGTGCGACACTTGCGACACTTACGATAATGATAATGTGACATTATCGAAGTGAGGAATCTTGACGTGTAACAAGAACACCAAGACTACATTGAGATATGGTTTCGAGCAACTATCAAATCACACTGCTCCTTCATTTTTCATTACTTCTTGACATCATCATTAAAGCAGTTGGTTCTCCATACTCTGGTATACATTAAAGCTTATATTTCAAACCCGAGTATGAATGTATTTCTACACCTATTACACACATGGTTACATCAGAATTTTTCTTACACATGAAATATGGTTTCTTGTTCTTAGATAGGATAGAGTAAAAGTTGCATGTTAGTTAACTTAGTTCTAAATAAAAGCAACATATTTTCATGTTTATTTCCAAATAAATTAACTGAGATGAAGATAATATTGATGATCTAACATAAAAAACCAAAACAACTTAGGTTGTTTCTTCTTCTTATTAGATATATATTTCTGATTATTAATAATAACAATTGCTCATAAATCCTAATCTTTAAAATATTATGGGGATTTACAAAATCTTTAAGGTCTGAATAGTGATACCCAGAGGTAACTTGTACATCCTAGTTTCATATCAAAACTTTTTATTCAATCATTCTTATCAAATAATAGCAGGAGAGTGAATGGAACTTCTACTTGTGAGGGAACACAATCTTATATGAAGAAGATGAGCTTAGGGACTAGAGACACCTTTAGGTCATTCTCTCATGGCCCCATTCACCACATATTAAGTAAATTTAACCATGATATGTCTTTGGACCAATCTAAATACATAAGTCTTTTTTTCATGAGATTAATATTTTATGGGCAATTTGTAGAATCTCTTCCAACCTAATACCATCCCATCCCGTAAAAAGGTTTTCAGAGCTACTCCTCCACTCACCCATGCAAAATCAACCTATGAAATTTTATCTTAAGGGTGAAGTTTGGGACAAGAGCCTCTGATGGAAAATGGGTTTAAGAGGCTAATCCATCGGGATACTAAACAGGTCTGCTGGCAGCGGGTACCAGCCTATGGTATGACTAGGAAAACCCATCAGGGTACCGAACAAGCTCGTGGGAAATGAGGCATTATGTCTGGGGAGGATATATATATATATATATATATATATATATATGTCAAAGTTACCTCATCGAGGTACTGAATAGGATTGCTGGAAATGGGTTCTGACTTTGATATATTTTACTATGCCTAATCTATATTTGTCCGTATGAACAATATACTTATGTAAATGCTTAAGAATAAGCATGCATGGTTGAACAAAAGGCTAATGAACCTCATCTAATTTCCATTTGAGAATGTTCATAAGATGATCGTAAGACCTTGTCTTTCATATCTAGGATGTCATTGTCCTAGAAGTGGGACCCATAAATGTAGGATTCTAATAAACTCAAATGCGAACTTTATCAATATTACTCGAATGACAAAAATTCTCTGAGAAATTAAACAAGGATGACTAGTTTCCTATCGGTTTCTCATTTATTAAAGACCACTTATATCCTCATGTTTTCATGTTTAAGGATGAGAGGAAAAATCCCACATCATAATTGACATGGTTTCTTGAGAATAAAACTATTAATGATTGATGAAATCATATGTAATAAGTAATTTAGGAATTTCATTTATGCTTATAACATTTTAAAATAAATGTCATTTTCAAATTTACAAGTGAAGAAATTGAGCATAAGAATATTAGGACAAGAATATTGACAGAAAAGGCCTTAAGCCATAATTCTCAACATTGTATTCATCTTAATGATACAAATATATAATAAAATAATGAAACCACCTCAATTGTTCTCACATCGACACCTCATCAGGAGATAAGGTAGGAGGAGRMAATATAGGAATMTASAAAMAYACTTAGGATAACAACTATATCCTAGYATGTRAAATATACAAAKGTGGTATAYTDAGACTTAATGATTGTATATGAGAAAGAGGCTAAMATTCCCCCCYTCAATCATAAGTYYRARYAAYAATACCAACAAAGMARKTGCATAAGTTGGTATATCTCCRTGTCTTCATGYTGAAAYTCCYGAGYTGAGCYRCAATGAAGAASTGCCTGAAAAAYCGCCAAATYTSGRTGYTRAGAAATYTGGAAAACCTCRYTSTGYAATMATGTGARCCAGAATGCCAAMAATTTTGTTCAYTKATGTGAACTCCAATATGATGRGAGCGAACAAAGAGAADTGAATCARYTRCAAKTCTGMCACATCCMTGRAAATGCYTRACAACTCAATCAATGCCAAGYTGCAATGCAGTAGGATCCATCTGTCCTCTGCTAGGTCCAATGACCATCTAGGTGAACCAAATGTCCACATCATTGCTCTCAAAATCAACATCCCAATGTATGATTCAATATAGAACCATCATTCTGCCAAAGTCTGTCACCTACAGACTGCAGTTTCCCATATGGAAAATTTGATGCCCATCTAGCATACTTGATGTTTGTTGTTGTCGAAATTTTTTGTCGGACAACTATCTTCAATTCCATCATCAATTCCCCCGTTTGTTAGTTGAAAGGAGAGACCACAAGTGGTTTTCATGAACCATCATCACTGGAATTTTGAACTCCCCCCTTAAGGTGCATGAGAGTTACATCATTGTACTCCCCCCTTCTATGCTCAAGAGAGTACCATACTTGTTCCATTTGAATACAACACAAAGTGGGCATGCGGAAAAAACCACATGTTATCTCATCCCGTGAGGGCCATGCTCAAAAGCTATGCCATAAGGGGACCAATTATGTGAGGTGCAAAAATGTTATGTGATACAAGATTGGTCTTTACTCAAGATTGAATTCTTCAGTAATACTTATATAATCGCTTGGTTGTTGATGACCATTTCCAAGGATCAATCCACTCATAGTGAATTTTCAATCTTGCAGGTTTCTTCAGTGTTGAACATTTGTCTGAAGAATGGTTATGTTTGCCACAATGATGGAAAGGATGGAGATCAAAACACTATTTCTCCTTGTGACCAACTCGATTGCAATGTTGGCACTTAACACCATGATCTTCAACATTTGAAGTTGAATTTTCTTGAAGGAATCCAGCGCTCACAAACAAAATTGGTTTGGAGTAATTTGGAATATGAAAACTGTTTTGATTTTCATATCCTAAGCCATGTAGATTCCTATTAAAGTGTAATTCTTCCCAAGGTATGATGATGGGCTTGGAAATATCCTGCTGTACTTGATGATGTGCTTCACATTTAATTTCACTTATACTTGTTGTATCACTTTGTGCTTTGGCATCTTCTACTTGCGATTCATTTTCATTGGAATTTGCTTCTAAAGTTGGCTTGTTGATTTGTTCCTTCACCAATTGTTGATCAAAATCATCATCATCATCATCATCATTATATAGAGAGTTGTTCTAAACAAAAACTAGTTCAGAAAACTTCATTGGCTATTGACTTTTGAGTTCTATCAACTTATTATTCAATAGATGGGATTGTTCTCGAAGAAGTATAACTTTATCTTGCATCACTTGCAAACAAGTTAGCACTAATTGAAGTGTTTCTTTGTGAAGTATGACTGTATTGTCTTCAACAATGTTTATTAGAGTGTTCAATAAATCTAATAATTCACTCCATTTGAACACGCTCTCTTGAACCTCTCGTTCACTTGCTATTCATGCTCACTTGAACTTGCCTTGCTTGAAATTTCTTCCAGGAAGTTGAGGATGTCTGTTACCACCGAAAATGCATCCAAACTTGTGATGTTTACAATGATTTGAGTTAAACTACTCAACCTTGTCAACTTCGACTCAAAAATTACAATGAATCTTGGGTGTCAGGCTCAACTGAGAATGCACCCAATTACAAATCCAACTTGATTTGATTGGACACTTACAAAATAATTAAAGTTGATCTTGATTACTTACAAAAAATACTATTTGCAAGTTTACAATAAATGTCGATTTCAAAGTTGAGTTGATCTTCAAATTTGATGATGCTTTGAGTCCTTGATTATGAGCTTGATGTGTCCAATGTTGATGTGATTTCCAATTTGACATCTTCTTTGCTTCTTAATTGAGAGATTTGATTATGATTGGATGTATGTGCTTCACTGGAATCAATTGTTTTCTTATTTCATTAACCTTCTTTGTAGTCCATGTATGTAGGATAACATCAAAACTAGACGTAAATCAACCCATAAGACAACCATTAAAAAAATCACCATGAAAGAGTAACACGAGGCACCAAAAAAGAGTGCACACTCCACATGCAAAAAAAGAACACTTTTAAGGGACTTGGCCTTGATCCTCTAAAAAGTCTCATCAAAATATAAGTTGAGAGAGTTTTGCACTCGAATCTTCTCAATCTCTTTATTTCATGATTACAATAGTAAGATCGCCCTCTTCTTTTATCTTCAAGATTACAAAATCATCCTTTACATAAAGTCCATATTTATCTAAATTTTATGAAATTTGCCCCTTTCAAGTGAACAAAATTGTTCAAATCTTCAATTACAACATTCATTCAATGAAGAAGCTCCTAAAACTTTAAAAAGTATTCAATGTGACCTCTTTTTATTTTTTAAAAACACCCTTTTGGAAATTGCAAAATAGAAACGAGTGATACCATGAGTATAAGAAAATTAATTATAGAGGCTGACGTTGGCCAACTCGATTACAATGCTGGCACTTAATCGAGTTGGCCAACTTGATTACATGAATAAAGTATAAGTTTTGGTTGTTTCTTTAGCAAAACATCAATGTTTATTTCTTCTCTCACAATAATAGTATTGGTTTAGTTCTTTTAGATTTTTTTATTCTGTTATTGTTGGTATAGAAACCAATAGGTTCGTGTACCAACAGTAAAAAAACTTAATCTTTTTTTAAGGTGCTTTTTGCAGGATGTTTTCAACAACTCTTAGCTTTGGCATACTTCATTTTCAGCCTCTAGTAAACATGCACCAGTTCCACATAGTACTCTTTCAACGTGCAAAAATTTCTTGTAGAAGCATGTGCTAATAAGAATTTTATTTGCATGAGGACATGAAATCCAACAGGCGTGGGGGAAAAAGAGAGACAAAAGAAAATATTAGCAGATCATCACTCATTAGCCTCTCTCTCCTAGATCTCTAGTAGCTCTCAGTCTTAATCGGCTTAATCTTCAGTTCCAACTAGCATGTACTGCCATTCGTCTTCCACTTCATCAACATGCAACACACATTAAAGTGAAGGTAAACTTGAGGTAAAACTAGTTTAAGAATCTTTGATTCATTAAAAAGTTTAAGGGAACTTAATGATTAACCACTCCATACATTTTATCTTTCGTAAACCATTATCATTGGTTCTTCATCTACAATTCATAATAAAATGCATAATACTCTATGAGGCCATAAAAATGAAAAGCAAAATATTATGGTACATAAATCCAACCCAACATCTATTGTCTTCTCCTTATATATCATAAAACATTCACATTAAAAGGATGAAGTCATTGTTGCCTAAAAACCACAAATAAACATTGGTCTTAAAAAAACAACAACATAGTATACAAACACCTAAGTCCATATTCATCTTGCCATACCATCCACCATCCCTTCATAGCCCATCTCTCACTTGTCCTCAATTGTCATTACTCTATTGTAAAAGAAACTAAGTTAAAAATATGTGACAAGATCAAATGAAAAAGGGCATTGTTCCATAAGAACCAACACCTACACAAAGAAACAAAGTCACAAAAATCAATGATTAAATAGAGTATATAATATTTTTATTTGCATGAGGACATGCAAACCAATAGGCGTGGGGGTGTGTTGAGCTCCAAATATGCCATATTTTCTACCATATAAAATCATCATTCACAAGCCATGTTATGTACTTACCACATATTTCATAACCATTATATTACCAATTTTCACTAAAATGTATTCATTTTAACTTGTGGTTAATTATTAATGATTTCTTGTATTTTTAATGATTAAATATGTTTTTAGCATGGTTTTATCAATAATGGTTTACTAATGTGTTTGTCTCTAAGAAACATGTTATATTCAATAGTACGGTACTTGATCTGGTACTAAGAAGGTTCTACAGGATTCTGGTACCAACATCCTACAGAATTTTGGTACCATCATCCTAGAAAATTTTCGGTACCAGCTTGTGCTTCGATTTCCGTGTAGAGGAAGGCAGATCTCAAAATTCTAAGATATGGATTTTATCTAGAAGGTGGAAAATTGAGTAAATCGTGGGCACTTTTTCAAAATTTGAATAAATTTGGAAGATATGGGTGGATATCTAACTCGAATTTTCCCAAATCACTGTTAAACTCAGATTTTGTGATTTTTGCCTAATTATCAAATTCATTTTTTTGAGTTTGGGGGTTTGGTTTTGTCCATTCCTCCATGGATTTAATGTATAAATAAGCCTCATAGGGATGTGATTCAGAGCCATTATCATTATGGGAATTCTTTTGTAATGGATATTAGGGTGTTATCATGACAATGCCAAGATTGTAAGAGACTTGTAATTTTTTGAATTTGGTGAAATAAAAGCGTTAATGTTCCTACACTGCATTTTGTTCCTGTATTGTACTTTGTTCTTGCACTCCACGTTTGATTTATGATTTTTGTTTCCTGCACTTCATGACCCAGATCTATAACTTCACTTTCCATTCTTGGGTGTATCTTTTTTAGGACAATTCATTTGTATAGTTTGGATTTAGATTTCATTGCCTAATTGTTTGATTATGTTTTTCTTTAGCTATTTTCTTTAATTTGGTTTTCGAGTAGTTTAATTTCATTTTATTTCCTGCACTTGGTTTTATTTCTTATACTTTGGTTCCTTTCACTTTAATTTCACATAGCTTCAATCACCAACAGACAAATTAAGGGTATAACTCATGAGATATGGCCTCCCTGCGATGGGATTCATCCCAAGGTGATTAGTTTATTTCATGTCAATTGAATTCATTCCCGCTTTATTGTTTCATTTATTGCATTAAAGAGTGGTTTTCTGACAATAGGATAGACTAGGATCCATTCCTAAATTTCACGTGCTTGCACCTCTAAGTCTACTACTCCCTAGTTGATAATTTAATGTTGGGAATTAATAATGCATAAATTTAACCCCACATCCATAAATGCATAGAAGGTCGACTCCTTCTCCTCTGTAATCTCCACGACATGAGATTTTTGTTGAGGCCCTCCCCAGTTGGTTTTCTAGTCAACCAACCTCTTTTTGCAGTGCTTCTTCATATGTCCCTTCTTGCCACAATAATGGGATTTTATGATCTTCTTATCCTTGGTGACATCCTCACCATTACTTTGTTCTATCTTCTTGGGCCATTTACCTTTTCCCTTTAATATGGAAGCAAAGTCTTGCTCAAAACCCTTTGTCTCACGAATACTACTGAATTGTTTCTTCCATCCATCCTATTGTAAGAGCTTATTGCAAAGCTCATCAAAATTCATGTCAACACTCGTGGAAGTTGTTGACGATTAAAATCGTAATGATGAATTTCGCTCGCAAAGTATTTCTAAAGTGCTATTATTTAACTATGATAATAATATAATACTAGTAGGTGGGACCCCCTTGTATACTAGAGGCACAAGGATATAAATATTACACATATTTTGTTGATGTTGCCTACACAATCCTACAATTTTGACGATGCAATCTTGGTTTCATTTGGCGTGATAATAAGTGGATAATGCATTATTGTGGAATGATTTTGGTAATCACTTGCGACACGGGACAATTTCTATGGGTATGAGGATCATGTTGTTTATAGTTTCTCTATTATAACCTTGTTACTAATTCTTATGTTGATTACTTAGCCATATATATGCAAGGTATACTTAATGGTAGCATGATCAAAACAAAGAGAAATTATGGAAAGGTTCTATAGTTCAAACAAAAGGAAAGAAACTGTGTATTAATCCTTGAGCTATAATAAAAGACTATATGCAAATTTCAAATGAAAGAATTAAATGTCAGTCCTAACTATTATACTATGGTTTGTTTAATGAACTATGCAAATTTCAATGGAGGCGCATATAACAATGTTGATATGGATTATTGTGTGGAGTTGTGGCAAGGGTTAATGTATGAAATAGCTCGGGTGGCGCAGTATGCAATAGATATGGTCTTAGATCTTACAATGGATTGGCATTGATTATATGGTTTGATTTATTTATGGATGTTATGCTTATTTGGTTGTATCGTACTTGGAATTGAATGGGGCCAGGTGATGGAAGTGATGTGCATTTATTGCACGTCACTCCAAACCTTCCCTATCGCTCATCACCCTAGCATTGTTCCATTGTTGCAGCTTCGCTCTGTTGGTTGTGAAGCTCCACATTTTCAGGTTTTTGAAAAGGAAAGCTTGACCAACTTGTCATTTAAGCATTTTTCTCATAGGTATGGTTATTTTCTCTCCATCCATGATGGATTCTTTGTTTTATGAACCAAATGGTGGATCAATGATGCTTGGATTCTGTTGTTGCAAGAGTTGGTTCTAGGCTGTAATAGAGCCAAGCCTTAGCACATTTTAAATGAAAAATTAAGTTATCACTCAGAACTTGACTTGTGTTGCATGCAAGTGAATTCAGAGATAACCTCAAACCACTTTGGATTGGAATCTTCCCCTTCCGACCCGGGAGGGATCTATCGATTATATGTCACGATAGGATATTAAATAAGCTTAACAGTGGGCAGATCTATAAGTAACAAAAAGTTTTTGGTTTTTAGGGTTTGGGGTTGGATAGGGAAGATAGTCCATTGGGCACAGAGTTAAATGATAAAGCCAACAATAATAGTTTCGGCAATGGAAATCCATGGAACAAAGGCGAGGTCGAAGATGATTATAGAGAGAAGGATTTATAAAAGTATGGTGGTAGAATAAAGAGAAAACATATCAAAATGCAAGGAGAACTTAGCAATGAGTGAATTCCAAGCATATATCAGTGGAAAGAGATGGTTGGGACAGAGAATCTAGTAAAGTATGAATTATTTACCTTTAAAAATCTACAAGAAAAACTTATAACCAGTCCTGCAATAGAGCATCTAACAAACAGATGAATTCCATTACAAACACAGTTACAAATCGGAAGAAAAATGAAAATAAAACTAGGTGAAATGATGTGAAAATGCAACAATAAGACATTATCTGCAAACAAAATCACAAGAATCTCTGAGATAGAAAAACCATGCCTCTGCACTATATTATTAAAAAATGAAAAAAAAAGCCACAGCCTAAGAGTACTAATCCCCTATTTTCTTCCTCCCCGTCGCCCTCCTCTTCCCTCTAATTCCCACATCCACTCTTTTTATCCTTTTTTAAATATCAGTTAGGGTTCTTTTGGATAACTGAATTCTGTCAACATAATTTAGGATTAGGGTTGAGGTGGCATTCCATAATAAAAAATAATAACTTATTTCTATTTTTAAATAATGGCTTATGCTTATCCGTCTCTGTTCTTCATAGTATACCATTTCGTTCCATGCAAATATTGAGGTGGTATGCCCAATAATCTATGGTATTTCATGACAACTTTATGGAAAATGTTGAAGCATGAGACATGAGCCCTAATTTATCTCATCCTTAAACTCCATGGTCTATCGGTTTAAATGGATTTATAACTCTTGTGCTAGTTACAAGTTTATACGAATAAATCAATTAGTTCACGATACTATTTCTCTAATTCCACGTGTGAGTCATAACGTTTGGTGCAACATGACATTTGAACAACCAATTCAGTTTCTCCATCTTTAGCAGAACCTCATAGAAATTAGAAGTCACTTCTGGTGATGTTCCAAATATTTACACCAACGTATGCAAGAACAATACCAAACGTTCATTTCAATAACTCCTCCAACTGCAATTTTTCTCTGCTGGCAGTGGTGTGATTAGGCTCAGAAAATTACTTCTATGATGCGATCCTCATCATATATTCAATGAGTCATGATAAAGTCATAGCCTGTAGTATTTTTTCAATGCTAACAAATTTCCAAATGCCAAACTTGGAACAAACTTACAGTAGAAAATATTCACATAATTGCCAATGCAATTATTCCTTTGAAAAATTACGACCACTTTAATTTCCATCATAATCAAGCTCTGATGATGTATGCATAATTGAGTCACCCATGCAATGGTAGTGGAAACAATATGTGAAGACTTTCAACCAACTATCCAACGTCCAAATCCACCTCTGCGAATGTTGTGTATGATTGGAGTCCCGATTTCGGGCTTTCGGGTTTTGGGGAAACAAAGAAGTGGTTATTTAAAACCCTACATTGGTCAAATCCCCGAAATAGAACCCGGATTTACATGTAATACCATTCTCGTGATTTTTGGGCATGTGGCACACCTCTTTCAGGTCTCTTCGTGAGTCTTTCCTCCATGCAACTTAATGCTCGGACTGTTGGTGCGTTTCTTTGATCCCCACGTGAAAACCTCTCCTTGGAGTCTTTTGTGTGTGTCTTATGACTTGGCATGTAGCTTTATGGTGGATAGTTGGAGATCGGGATGTGAAGGATAGTGGAATCAATGCAAAGGGCTTGGCTTGAAATATATTTTTTCCAAACTTCAAAATAAAATATTAATTTTAAAATTATATAAAATAATTCTAAAATAATAAATGGAAAGAGAAACATTTATAGTTTGATTGTATAACTAACACTTTTCACAATGAAGGAATGCGAAGTAGGAAAAAACGAGAGACCTTGGGAAACTTTTTAAAGCTTTGAGATCTTGACGGTAGAAAAGTTCGGCGAAAATGGTGATAGATTTAGAGTTTTTACTATGGCAGAAAGGTTACACTGAATGGCACAAAGGTTTAATGGTTACACAAGCTTACGCCAGGTGACAAGGTTCTGAAACGAAGTGGCATAACAAACATAAATTTTGGAGAAAGACACTGAGTTGAGAAATGTCCAACATTTGCTCCAACATAGGCTCCATCTAGGGATGTTGCTTTCTTGTAAAGGGCCAAGAACAGTAGACCATGTGCCTTCATCCATTGGGCGATCTGCAATCATCCTTATCAAAATCTGGACCCTGTCACTTTACTTGCACCTTACCAAAACAAAAACTGCTTAGCATTCATGGGGCATGGAGTCGTAATACTTTAAAACCAAAACCAAAGTGAACTGGAAACATACTGAAAACAATTGTTGTACTCTAATGCTCAAAGTCAAGCTTATTTATATACATAACCTACTCTGATTACTGAAAAATTCCCACTGAATCAAACGATACAAAAATTCCAGTGAATCCAATCCAATAACTGTCTGCTTACTTGAAATCTGCTCACACTTTCTTTGAGCAGGCTGAAGAAGGAAACTGACAACTCCCATATGACATGTTGTTGATCTTGAATGTTCAAACTTTTCCTCGATTCCTGTGACAAAATATCTGTGACATAACATACTTCTCCATTAAATGAATCTAAAAGGTCAGCAAAAGGATCATGAAAAAATGCATGGTCATGAGGTAAGTAATAAATTTCCTCTAGGATTCTTTGTTCCGCATCATTGTGCTCAAAATCATCTGATCTGGTATGCTCATGAAGATGTCTGAATTCTGGCTGAAGACCATCCTTCCTCCATGAAGAACCTACAAAAAAATATTCAGGATTGTGTGGATGCTACAGATATGTGTAAGCAGGGGTTGCAACATAACTGTTAGGAGCATATCTATCTCTTCTTCTGTTAAAGGAGGAGGTGGTCTGTGTAATTTTTGGATCAAGCAACTATTCTTTTCTTTCTCTTCTATAGGTTGACCATGATGTTGAATATCTTCTTCTTGAATATGATCACAAGAGCGATCATATCCTGCTTCTTTATCAACCTACTTTACTTCATATTGATTATCTTCATCGACTTGAGAAATTTCTATTATTCCTTCCTCTTCTTCAAGAATATTGGTTTGATCTTTTTGTCTTATGAATTTTATATTACAACAATCTTCAAAAAGTATTTTAGCCGAATAGATTCTTTTACAATGTTCATGAAAAAGTATGTGAAAATATTTCAATGAAGGAATACTGGAATGGGGTAAAGATTTATATTAGAGTCTAACATCTCTTTCCAACGAAAACATAAATAGTTTCATGAAGACATCTTCATGATGTACATTTAATTCATCCATGAGCTTGTGGAATTCAAACAAGTGTTGAACATGATTATCATCCGCATATTCTCCAAATTTAAGAAGGACATATTCCCAACTTTTAATATCTGGAATAGTGTTTGGAAAACCATAAAAAATTTTAAATTCCAGCGGAGCAAACCTTGCAGCAATCCGAGCAGCGAATGAATTTGACATTTTGAGACCAGTGGAGTCGCCAGTGAATCATGTAGAGTCTTCAAACCAAGGAGTTTCCAAGTGAATGGTCACAACCAATTGAATGCCTATCCCTTGTTCACCATCAAGAGATAGATCTGAAATTTTTGTCGTATCCCAGGGAAGATAACTTTGTTCCCCCATCCTCGACAATGGCGCCAGAAAATGTTGTCGCAAGAGTTGGTTCTAGGCTATAATAGAGCCAAGCCTTAGAACATTTTAAATGAAAAATTAAGTTATCACTTGGAACTTGAATTGGGTTGCATGCAAGTGAATTA
>JZKD02S1649504.1:125385-149442 GCA_000966675.3 Picea glauca
GCTTTGAATTATACATGCAAAGGATATTCACAACCATTCGATTTACGACCTCAGTTTGGCCATCTGTCTGGGGGTGGAAGGCCGTGGATTTGGTTAGCTTTGCGTCCAGCAGTGACCAGAGGCTCAACCAGAATGTGTTGAGAAATCGACTGTCCCTATCTAATACAATGGTTTGTGGGAGTCCAAAATGTACCCAGACCCATTCAAAGAATATCTTGGCAGTGGCCTCTGTTGTGATGCTCTTCTTGTAGGCAACCAGAAACGCCATCTTAGAAAAGCGGTCAACAACCACAAAAACACAGTCATTTCCCCACTTGGTGCACAGGAGGCCCGACATGTAGTCCATTGAGATGGATTCCCATGGCCTGTCAGGAGTAGGAAGAGGGGTGTACAGGCCCTGTTTCATAGTGGTTGGTTTGGCAATAGCGCAAGCAGTGCAGGACCTGATATACTTGTTGACCTCCTATCAGAGTTTCAGCTAGTCGAAATTTTTTTGTAGCATCACCAATATCTTTTTGACGTCGAAGTTTCCTTCCATCCAAATGTAGTGGGCTTCACAGATCATCTTCGCTCGCTCACTTGATGGAACACAGATATGGCCCAGACAACACAGCAACCCATCTTGAAGTTACAAATTATCGACAACTATGTTTGCACTCAACATTTGGTAAGGGGTGGCGAAGTCTGGGTCTGTCTCATAGAGTTGGGGCCATTTAGAGGTCTCATGGTCACAAGAGTTTAGCACTATGGTGAGTTTTGCGACTGGTGGTCTGCTGAGGCAATCAACGATGTGATTGGTGTTTCCTGTTTTATACTTGATGTTGAGGTGGAATTGTTGCAATTATGTGGACCACTTTTGATGGTGGTCATTCTGCAATTTTCCTTGTGTCTTCATAAACTACAGTGGCTTATGATCAGTTTGGAGGATTGTCTCCTTCCCAAGAATGTAATATCTCCACTAGTGGCAGGCTTGCACAATGGATTACATTTCTTTGTCATAAGTAGGGTACTTACAGATAGAATTGGATAGTGTCTCACTATGATAGGCCATGGGGTGGTCATGCTGAGTGAGAACGGTGCCCACGGCATAGTCTGAAGCATCTGTCTTGATCTCAAAGGGATGTTGCAGGTCTGGTAGTGAAAGTATTGGGGATGAGCACAAGCATTGCTTCAAATCATTGAACGCTTGTTGTTGGGACTGGCCCCAGGCAAATTTTTCCTTACCACCACCCCTGGTGATTTGGCTGAGGGCCCATGCAATATGGGAGAATCCCAACACAAACTTGCGATAGAAATTGGCAAGGCCCAAGAAGCTCTGAAGCTGAGTGAGTGTGGTTGGGGATGGGCAGTCATGAGTGACTTGGATCTTGGTTGGATCCATATGTACACCATGTTGATCAATGATTTATCCCAAGTAATGGACCCTGTCCATGCCAAAGGATCATTTTTCCAAGTTGTCGTATAGCTTGTGCCGTCACAGGGTGTGCAGAACCTGTTGAATATGCTGCAAGTGTTCGGCCCAAGTCTTGTTGTAAATGAGAATGTTATCCAGATACACCACTACAAAATTATTGGTGAATGGTCGCAGGATATCGTCCATCATCCTCATAAAAGTGGTTGGAGCATTTTTCAAACCAAAGGGCATGACCAACTATTCAAAAGGCCTTCCTTTGACTTGAAGGCAGTCTTCCATACATCTGTCTGTTCTATCGGGACCTGGTGGTATCCAGACTTCAGATCAATCTTACTGAAGTATTTAGCCCCCGTGAGTTGATCAAGGAGGTCGTTGATACGGGGAATCAGGTAGCGGTTTCTGAATTTGATTTTATTTAAAGCCCATTAATCAATGCAGAGTTTTCAGGTTCCATCTTTCTTCTGTACCAGCATGATTGGGATCTCGCAAGGTGATGAGATGGGATGGATGTGCCCCTTATGGAGTAGTTCTTGGATTTGTCACTTGATCTCCTCATTCTCTAATAGAGAGAGATGATAGATTGGCCCATTGGGTAGTGGTGCATCGGGGGTCAGATCGATGGGGTGCTTGACCTAGCAATGTAGAGGTACCCCGATAGGTGAGGAGAATATATCCAAGTATTCTTTCATGACCTTATCTACTTGCTTCTGCTGTGTGGAGAGGTCGTTCGCAGAGACCTTGGATGTGGTTGTGATCTTTCGCTTATTCTGAGAGTGAATCACGAAGAAGAACAACTTTCCCGTCTCAGAGATGACCTTCCTGCATTGCTTAGCAGAGATCAAGGAAATAGCACTAGGTGGGACTGCCTCAGGTATCCTGTATAATTTCTTGTTCAAAGTAATAATAATACCACGAGGCCTAGATTCATATACAACATGACATTTCCATAAATAAGGTTGGCCCAAAAGAACATCACAAACTTTGATAGGAGAAACATCACACAATACCTCATCTTTGAAGGGCTTTATGTCGTATGACAGTTGACACTGTTGGCTAACGCGGAGATCGCTTCCTTGGAGGAGCCATCCAATGGTGTAGGGTTGTGGGTGAGGAATTGTGGGAAAGGCAAATCACTTGATGACCTCTGCAGAGATGAGGATCTTCTAGCTACCTCTATCAACAATGAAGTGCAGCGGGGTGCCTTTTACCCATATTTGTGAATGGAAGAGACGCTCTCCTTCTTCTGGCTCATCTGGTTCACCAGGCTGGAGCTTGGTGGTAGAAACGGTGGCACTGGGTTCCACATCAATGATCCATCTTCCCCTTTTTGGTTCTGGCTCAAAGTCATACTCTGCATCTGATTCAGAGGCTTTCACTTCGACCACCAGTGACTGCTTTGAGCGACAATCAACAGTGTTATGCCAAGAGCTCTTATGGAAGTCGCACCACTTCCAGGTATCTTTCTTTGTCTTTCTAGTGTCCTCCTTTTCTTGCGACTTCGACTGGTTGTCCTAATACTATCCATATTTTCTCTGTGCTTTGTTTTGTGGGTTGGGGCCACCCTTTTCTGGCTTTTGTTGTGAGGAATTCCCAGGACCAAATTGTCATGTCTTTTGTTTGAGCTTCTACTCAATTTTGACGGCATATCAGTAGGTCGCGCCCAAGGATGAGATGTCTAGAAATTCCATTTTGGTCTAGATGTATCTATGCATAGCACAGTGATACTTGAGCACTAGATGTTGCTCTGAATCTTTGATACCCAGCTTGGTGCGCAAGGTAAGGAATATATTTGTGAAATCTGGCACTGCTTGGTCTCTTTCTTGCCGCAGTGTGGTCCATTTAGTATATAAGTCGTCATAACTTTCGACATGGTAGTATTGTTCCTTAATAGCATCCCTAAATGAATCTCAGGTGGTTGTGACTATAAATAATGAGGTTTCCTTTGTTTTCTTTTGCTCACAGAACGTTTCACACCAATATTTGACATGGGGGATGGCTTTAAGGAGCGCAAAAGTAATCTTTTATCTATTCGAGAAGTTATGGACAGAAAAATACCCTTCTAGCAGATTCAACCACATGCCTACAAAATCTATGTCTATCTGACCTTCAAATATAGGAATATCGAATTTTATTTGTACCTTGAAGGGGGTGGTGCCTTCACTCGAAGAAGATGCGTTGCCTGTTGGTAGCCGCCGGAGGATTTGCGTGAAACTATCCATCATCTCGTTCCTCTGTTGCATGAGGGATTCCTCAATAAACAGTTTGAAAGGATCTCTTGTCCCATCATAATTTTTTCTCCTACCATGAGAGGTCTCTTGGGCGTGTGAGAGCTTTTTTCCTCAAGAGAAACAAGCTCAATACCCAACTCTTTGTACTCTGACCTCGTTGGGGACATGCATTAAGACGACACGGAGCAGACTGCTCTGATACCACTGATCCAGATTTTATGAGCAGAACGAAATGAATACAAGTTATTAACAGATTCTTAACACAAAATAACAGAGATACAGTAAAACTAGTTTTCTATTCAATAATGAAATAAGTTGAAACTGTAAAATGCAGCGAAAACAAGCTTGTTGGAATGGTGGTGGCTTATCTCTAAGAAGAGATGTGACGACTGCGCTCATTCGTAAGAATATGATTAAAATGAGGCTCTGGAGGCCTTTTACAATAAACAAGAATGCCAAAAACCCTAGACATCAAAAACCTAACCCTAGGAGATGAAGCGCCAAAAGTCATGTGGGCCCCGTTTGGGTAAGTTAGTACATTAACTTCCCATGGTCGTAACTTTTGCATACGATCTCCGTTTTAGGAATATGATAGCCCGTTGGAAAGGTATCATCGAGGAGATTTATTTTGGGGCCTTAATCATGATATATTCTATCATTGAGAAGCTCTATCTTGAAAAAACCTTCATTTAGGCCTCAAAATGGCCCCGGAAGTGAAAACTGCTAAAAATAGTAAATTGTCAAAATTGCCAGAAAACTATTTTGAGCTAGTTGGAAAAGGTGGGTGGCCACCGATATCCATCTGGATCATTGTGGAGTGGCAAGTCTTCACGGTTTTTGGAATCGACATTGGCCAAACTCACTCGAGCTCCTTGGAGGGTATACCCACGATTATGTGTGGGAGCTTGCACTAGGGTATAAGTCCATTAAGGAGGTCATCAACGTAACTTTTCCACTTTCTCTATCTTATCCCCTTTGTACATTGTTTCCACGATGTTGGATTTCATCACCAACTAGTGCCTTCATTGTAAGAAGGTTTTGTTTGCTTGCATGCGTACTAGATTTTAGTGTGTGTTCTTTGTTTTCCCTAGCAGAATCTTGGTTTGATATTTATTTAATGGTGTCAGTTCCCGAAACAACTAATGAAGGAACCCCTGCTCTAGGGGAGCCTTTTGTTTTTCCCTCTTACAAAAATGTTGGTCCTCCTTACATCGCTACTTTGAGCCTTCCAGGTCTTACAATTTTATTACCAGTATGGTTGTTTTCCACTCAGGTAATCTCGAATGCAACAAGTGCTTCGGTTGTAAGCACTTCCCCCAAAGAACATCAACCTCGTGTTGATACTTCACCTTCTTCAATTGCAAGGCTTTCTTCCATTTCATCTTCTTCATCAAGTTAAATATTTGATGCTAGTAACCCGGTGGATAAGAAGAAGAAAAAGAAGATTAAGAAGAAGAAAAATGAGCAAGGGTCTAAGCTTCCAACCACTGCTAGGCATGTTGAAAACCAACCAGTTACTGATAATCATGTTGGGAGTGTTAATGTTGTCAAGATCACCCAAACAACTCATAAGCCCAAGTACCCTTGCAGGCTTTGTAAGGGTAGCAATCTTCTTAAGGATTGCCCTGGTCTATCCAAGGTTATAGAATCATTGTCTACACACCCTCTCCAACCCGTGTCATCAGCCTATGGACAACATGTTGATGACCTCCCGTAAACTAGTCAGGATATCATTGGGAAGTATAAAAGTACAGTCAAGTTCCCATGTATGTTATGCGGAGGGAGTCATCAAAATCACCTTTTCCCTCATATGGATGAAGCCTCGAAATTACTGGAAGACATGATTTTTTCCCAAACTCAAATTCCAACAACTTATCGCAAGCTTACTCTCAACCCACATGTAGTTGATGGAATGATCAATCTATTTCCTTCATCATTTAGACTAGTTGATCAGGTAGTCAATATGTTCACATCCTTAGTTCAACAAGTTGACCAAGTGGTCGATCTAATCCCATCATCAGTCGATCCCACTCTCCCATTAGAGAGAGAAACCCAAGCGGTTGATCCGTTTCCAGCCGTCGACCCCATTCTCCCCTTGGAGAATGTAACCCAAGTGATCGATTTGATCCCATCATCAATCAATCATAGTCTCCCGCTAGAGAGTAAACCTACTACTGCTCATGTTTTTCTTGTTGATACAGAATCTACTGTGCTAGGGGATATTCCTCCTTCTCTCGTAGAACCCCCTCCAGGTAATGAGGCCATCATTTTTTATTGGGATGCGCTAAGTAGACCTTGTCTTCCCTCTCACATTCCTTTCAAGATTGTAGTATAGGTTTGTGGCTGGGACATTCCTCAGATGTTGATAGACAAAGGTTCGTCCATTAGTATTTTGTCCTCTATTTCTTGGCAAGCTTTAGGTTATCCTCAGATTGTGTTAGTTACGCAGAATTTGTTAGCTTTTAACATAAGAACCAGTCACCCTTTAGGAGTCCTTCCTCAGTTTCCCGTAACTTTGGGAGGGAAAATTTTCTTTATTGATGTTATGGTAGTCCAAGACCCCTTGGATTTCGATTCACTCCTTGGGTGAGATTATGTCTATGCCATGAAAGCTATTGTGTCCACTCTTTTTCATGTGATATCTTTCCCTCACGATGGAAGAATTGTGACTATTGATCAACTTTCATTCGTTGGCCCCGATGTGACCATCAACTCAATTACCTCCCTAAGCGATTCTTATATGTAGATGGTATCGCCCCCACCACAGGTCAATTATGTGGCGTTGTCTCCCATGAGTTCAGTTGTTGATGCAGATGAGCCTCTCACCGTAAGATTAGTCTCTTATGACTTAGATCTGGTAGTTGACATGGGGATCTCTTTGATAGGGCTCTTGGAGCCTAATCTCCTTACCCCTATCGCGACCCTTGACATGTGTTCCTTCCAGAGTGTGCTTCTTCCATCAAGTGAAGATCTCTTGGAAGCCATGACCGAGTTCTATCCCATGACATGGTGTCCTTCCATAGCATTGTCCTCTTTGAAGCCATGATCAAGAAGAATGAGCAAGGTTTTCTGATTTCAATCTCATTAAAAAATGAAACCAGCTATGAGCATGGTTTTATGATTTCAAGCTCATTAAAAAATGAAACCAGTTATGAGCACGGTTTTCTGATTTCAAGTTCATTAAAAAATGAAACCAACTTTGAGCATGGTTTTCTAATTTTAAGCTCATTAAAAAATGAAACCAGCTATGAGCATGGTTTTCTGATTTCAAGCTCATTAAAAAATGAAATCAGCTATGAGCATGGTTTTCTGATTTCAAGCTCATTATAAAATGAAACCAGCTTTGAGCATGGTTTTCTGATTTCAAGCTCATTAAAAAATGAAACCATATTTGAGCATGATTTTCTGATTTCAAGCTTGTTAAAAAATGAAACCAGTTGTGAGCATAGTTCTTGTTTCTGTGTCAAGCTCGTTAAAAAATGAAACATAGGTCTGGGGATTGAACCTGGATTCTCGAGCATAGTTCTTATTCCTATGTCAAGCTTGTTAAAAAATAAAATAGATTGTTCCCCCTCTCTGTTTGAGTGTCCTTCGTCTAGTATTTGAAGCCTCCTTTCATTCTCCTTTATAGTTGGATGAAATGAAGCTTGGGGGGCATTTTCTTCCAGCCTCTGAAATCCATGTTGAAGTTAAGTCGCTAGAATATTAAGCTGGGGGCTAAGCACCAACTATCCCTAGATTATATTATGGGAAGTCACAAGCATATTTTTTACTTTGTTTCAAGATTGTGTAAAAATCAAACCACCTACCTCAAGCATAGTTTCATCTGGTGCAAGCTAGTGTAAAAATGAAACCAGGTCCAAGCATAGTTTTGGCTAGTTTTAAGCTTGTGTAAAAATAAAATCTATCTCAAGCATAGTTTTGTTTTGTTTTAAGCTTGCGTAAAAATGAAAACAATCTTGAGCTTAGTCTTTTTTCTTTCTCATGCTCGTAAATCAATGAGAATGTAACAAAGTAAACTTTTATCACTTTTTCAGAATCGTAAAGGTTATACGAAAAAGGAACCCCCTGGAGTTCCCTTTAAGNATTTTGACGGCATATCAGTAGGTCGCGCCCAAGGATGAGATGTCTAGAAATTCCATTTTGGTCTAGATGTATCTATGCATAGCACAGTGATACTTGAGCACTAGATGTTGCTCTGAATCTTTGATACCCAGCTTGGTGCGCAAGGTAAGGAATATATTTGTGAAATCTGGCACTGCTTGGTCTCTTTCTTGCCGCAGTGTGGTCCATTTAGTATATAAGTCGTCATAACTTTCGACATGGTAGTATTGTTCCTTAATAGCATCCCTAAATGAATCTCAGGTGGTTGTGACTATAAATAATGAGGTTTCCTTTGTTTTCTTTTGCTCACAGAACGTTTCACACCAATATTTGACATGGGGGATGGCTTTAAGGAGCGCAAAAGTAATCTTTTATCTATTCGAGAAGTTATGGACAGAAAAATACCCTTCTAGCAGATTCAACCACATGCCTACAAAATCTATGTCTATCTGACCTTCAAATATAGGAATATCGAATTTTATTTGTACCTTGAAGGGGGTGGTGCCTTCACTCGAAGAAGATGCGTTGCCTGTTGGTAGCCGCCGGAGGATTTGCGTGAAACTATCCATCATCTCGTTCCTCTGTTGCATGAGGGATTCCTCAATAAATAGTTTGAAAGGATCTCTTGTCCCATCATAATTTTTTCTCCTGCCATGAGAGGTCTCTTGGGCGTGTGAGAGCTTTTTTCCTCAAGAGAAACAAGCTCAATACCCAACTCTTTGTACTCTGACCTCGTTGGAGACATGCATTAAGACGACAAGGAGAAGACCGCTTTGATACCACTGATCCAGATTTTATGAGCAGAACGAAATGAATACAAGTTATTAATAGATTCTTAACACAAAATAACAGAGATATAGTAAAACTAGTTTTCTATTCAATAATGAAATAAGTTGAAACTGTAAAATGCAGCGAAAACAAGCTTGTTGGAATGGTGGTGGCTTATCTCTGAGAAGAGATGTGACGACTGCGCTCATTCGTAAGAATACGATTAAAATGAGGCTCTGGAGGCCTTTTACAAT
Organism: Picea glauca; assembly: GCA_000966675.3. NCBI lineage: Eukaryota > Viridiplantae > Streptophyta > Pinopsida > Pinales > Pinaceae > Picea > Picea glauca. Next base: position 134,154 of record JZKD02S1649504.1, read on the forward strand.
AAACGGGAATGCCAAAAACCCTAGACATCAAAAAACCTAACCCTAGGAGATGAAGCGCCAAAAGTCATGTGGGCCCCGTTTGGGTAAGTTAGTACATTAACTTCCCGTGGTCGTAACTTTTGCATACGATCTCCGTTTTAGGCATATGATAGCCCGTTGGAAAGGTATCATCGAGGAGATTTATTTTGGGGCCTTAATCATGATATATTCTATCATTGAGAAGCTCTATCTTGAAAAAACCTTCATTTAGGCCTCAAAATGGCCCCGGAAGTGAAAACTGCTAAAAATAGTAAATTGTCAAAATTGCCAGAAAACTATTTTGAGCTAGTTGGAAAAGGTGGGTGGCCACCGATATCCATCTGGATCATTGTGGAGTGGCAAGTCTTCACGGTTTTTGGAATCGACATTGGCCAAACTCACTCGAGCTCCTTGGAGGGTATACCCACGATTATGTGTGGGAGCTTGCACTAGGGTATAAGTCCATTAAGGAGGTCATCAACGTAACTTTTCCACTTTCTCTATCTTATCCCCTTTGTACATTGTTTCCACGATGTTGGATTTCATCACCAACTAGTGCCTTCATTGTAAGAAGGTTTTGTTTGCTTGCATGCGTACTAGATTTTAGTGTGTGTTCTTTGTTTTCCCTAGCAGAATCTTGGTTTGATATTTATTTAATGGTGTCAGTTCCCGAAACAACTAATGAAGGAACCCCTGCTCTAGGGGAGCCTTTTGTTTTTCCCTCTTACAAAAATGTTGGTCCTCCTTACATCGCTACTTTGAGCCTTCCAGGTCTTACAATTTTATTACCAGTATGGTTGTTTTCCACTCAGGTAATCTCGAATGCAACAAGTGCTTCGGTTGTAAGCACTTCCCCCAAAGAACATCAACCTCGTGTTGATACTTCACCTTCTTCAATTGCAAGGCTTTCTTCCATTTCATCTTCTTCATCAAGTTAAATATTTGATGCTAGTAACCCGGTGGATAAGAAGAAGAAAAAGAAGATTAAGAAGAAGAAAAATGAGCAAGGGTCTAAGCTTCCAACCACTGCTAGGCATGTTGAAAACCAACCAGTTACTGATAATCATGTTGGGAGTGTTAATGTTGTCAAGATCACCCAAACAACTCATAAGCCCAAGTACCCTTGCAGGCTTTGTAAGGGTAGCAATCTTCTTAAGGATTGCCCTGGTCTATCCAAGGTTATAGAATCATTGTCTACACACCCTCTCCAACCCGTGTCATCAGCCTATGGACAACATGTTGATGACCTCCCGTAAACTAGTCAGGATATCATTGGGAAGTATAAAAGTACAGTCAAGTTCCCATGTATGTTATGCGGAGGGAGTCATCAAAATCACCTTTTCCCTCATATGGATGAAGCCTCGAAATTACTGGAAGACATGATTTTTTCCCAAACTCAAATTCCAACAACTTATCGCAAGCTTACTCTCAACCCACATGTAGTTGATGGAATGATCAATCTATTTCCTTCATCATTTAGACTAGTTGATCAGGTAGTCAATATGTTCACATCCTTAGTTCAACAAGTTGACCAAGTGGTCGATCTAATCCCATCATCAGTCGATCCCACTCTCCCATTAGAGAGAGAAACCCAAGCGGTTGATCCGTTTCCAGCCGTCGACCCCATTCTCCCCTTGGAGAATGTAACCCAAGTGATCGATTTGATCCCATCATCAATCAATCATAGTCTCCCGCTAGAGAGTAAACCTACTACTGCTCATGTTTTTCTTGTTGATACAGAATCTACTGTGCTAGGGGATATTCCTCCTTCTCTCGTAGAACCCCCTCCAGGTAATGAGGCCATCATTTTTTATTGGGATGCGCTAAGTAGACCTTGTCTTCCCTCTCACATTCCTTTCAAGATTGTAGTATAGGTTTGTGGCTGGGACATTCCTCAGATGTTGATAGACAAAGGTTCGTCCATTAGTATTTTGTCCTCTATTTCTTGGCAAGCTTTAGGTTATCCTCAGATTGTGTTAGTTACGCAGAATTTGTTAGCTTTTAACATAAGAACCAGTCACCCTTTAGGAGTCCTTCCTCAGTTTCCCGTAACTTTGGGAGGGAAAATTTTCTTTATTGATGTTATGGTAGTCCAAGACCCCTTGGATTTCGATTCACTCCTTGGGTGAGATTATGTCTATGCCATGAAAGCTATTGTGTCCACTCTTTTTCATGTGATATCTTTCCCTCACGATGGAAGAATTGTGACTATTGATCAACTTTCATTCGTTGGCCCCGATGTGACCATCAACTCAATTACCTCCCTAAGCGATTCTTATATGTAGATGGTATCGCCCCCACCACAGGTCAATTATGTGGCGTTGTCTCCCATGAGTTCAGTTGTTGATGCAGATGAGCCTCTCACCGTAAGATTAGTCTCTTATGACTTAGATCTGGTAGTTGACATGGGGATCTCTTTGATAGGGCTCTTGGAGCCTAATCTCCTTACCCCTATCGCGACCCTTGACATGTGTTCCTTCCAGAGTGTGCTTCTTCCATCAAGTGAAGATCTCTTGGAAGCCATGACCGAGTTCTATCCCATGACATGGTGTCCTTCCATAGCATTGTCCTCTTTGAAGCCATGATCAAGAAGAATGAGCAAGGTTTTCTGATTTCAATCTCATTAAAAAATGAAACCAGCTATGAGCATGGTTTTATGATTTCAAGCTCATTAAAAAATGAAACCAGTTATGAGCACGGTTTTCTGATTTCAAGTTCATTAAAAAATGAAACCAACTTTGAGCATGGTTTTCTAATTTTAAGCTCATTAAAAAATGAAACCAGCTATGAGCATGGTTTTCTGATTTCAAGCTCATTAAAAAATGAAATCAGCTATGAGCATGGTTTTCTGATTTCAAGCTCATTATAAAATGAAACCAGCTTTGAGCATGGTTTTCTGATTTCAAGCTCATTAAAAAATGAAACCATATTTGAGCATGATTTTCTGATTTCAAGCTTGTTAAAAAATGAAACCAGTTGTGAGCATAGTTCTTGTTTCTGTGTCAAGCTCGTTAAAAAATGAAACATAGGTCTGGGGATTGAACCTGGATTCTCGAGCATAGTTCTTATTCCTATGTCAAGCTTGTTAAAAAATAAAATAGATTGTTCCCCCTCTCTGTTTGAGTGTCCTTCGTCTAGTATTTGAAGCCTCCTTTCATTCTCCTTTATAGTTGGATGAAATGAAGCTTGGGGGGCATTTTCTTCCAGCCTCTGAAATCCATGTTGAAGTTAAGTCGCTAGAATATTAAGCTGGGGGCTAAGCACCAACTATCCCTAGATTATATTATGGGAAGTCACAAGCATATTTTTTACTTTGTTTCAAGATTGTGTAAAAATCAAACCACCTACCTCAAGCATAGTTTCATCTGGTGCAAGCTAGTGTAAAAATGAAACCAGGTCCAAGCATAGTTTTGGCTAGTTTTAAGCTTGTGTAAAAATAAAATCTATCTCAAGCATAGTTTTGTTTTGTTTTAAGCTTGCGTAAAAATGAAAACAATCTTGAGCTTAGTCTTTTTTCTTTCTCATGCTCGTAAATCAATGAGAATGTAACAAAGTAAACTTTTATCACTTTTTCAGAATCGTAAAGGTTATACGAAAAAGGAACCCCCTGGAGTTCCCTTTAAGATCTTTTCAGACTCTCTAAACATGGAAATATTATCGAGTGATCTTGTTCTTTTCACGCTCGTTAAAGTGTTTGAAGAAAACGTCTTTTGAGTGGTAGATTATCTTTTTTTCGGTCTCATCAAACTACTTTACATAAAAGGACATTTTGGAGTTTCCTTTAAGTTTTTTTCAGACTCTCTAAATATTAAAAGACCATTGAGTTTACTTTATTTGGACTCATTAAACAAACATGGAAAGACACATATGGGAGCGAACCACTCCTTCCTAGGGTTCGTTAAACATACTTTGAGAGACTCATCCGAAGGATGAGCTTATATTTCAAGCATATGTTATCCTCCTCAAGCTTGTGTAAAATAAAGATGTACTCACCAGAAATGGTGGGGGGNATATGATAGCCCGTTGGAAAGGTATCATCGAGGAGATTTATTTTGGGGCCTTAATCATGATATATTCTATCATTGAGAAGCTCTATCTTGAAAAAACCTTCATTTAGGCCTCAAAATGGCCCCGGAAGTGAAAACTGCTAAAAATAGTAAATTGTCAAAATTGCCAGAAAACTATTTTGAGCTAGTTGGAAAAGGTGGGTGGCCACCGATATCCATCTGGATCATTGTGGAGTGGCAAGTCTTCACGGTTTTTGGAATCGACATTGGCCAAACTCACTCGAGCTCCTTGGAGGGTATACCCACGATTATGTGTGGGAGCTTGCACTAGGGTATAAGTCCATTAAGGAGGTCATCAACGTAACTTTTCCACTTTCTCTATCTTATCCCCTTTGTACATTGTTTCCACGATGTTGGATTTCATCACCAACTAGTGCCTTCATTGTAAGAAGGTTTTGTTTGCTTGCATGCGTACTAGATTTTAGTGTGTGTTCTTTGTTTTCCCTAGCAGAATCTTGGTTTGATATTTATTTAATGGTGTCAGTTCCCGAAACAACTAATGAAGGAACCCCTGCTCTAGGGGAGCCTTTTGTTTTTCCCTCTTACAAAAATGTTGGTCCTCCTTACATCGCTACTTTGAGCCTTCCAGGTCTTACAATTTTATTACCAGTATGGTTGTTTTCCACTCAGGTAATCTCGAATGCAACAAGTGCTTCGGTTGTAAGCACTTCCCCCAAAGAACATCAACCTCGTGTTGATACTTCACCTTCTTCAATTGCAAGGCTTTCTTCCATTTCATCTTCTTCATCAAGTTAAATATTTGATGCTAGTAACCCGGTGGATAAGAAGAAGAAAAAGAAGATTAAGAAGAAGAAAAATGAGCAAGGGTCTAAGCTTCCAACCACTGCTAGGCATGTTGAAAACCAACCAGTTACTGATAATCATGTTGGGAGTGTTAATGTTGTCAAGATCACCCAAACAACTCATAAGCCCAAGTACCCTTGCAGGCTTTGTAAGGGTAGCAATCTTCTTAAGGATTGCCCTGGTCTATCCAAGGTTATAGAATCATTGTCTACACACCCTCTCCAACCCGTGTCATCAGCCTATGGACAACATGTTGATGACCTCCCGTAAACTAGTCAGGATATCATTGGGAAGTATAAAAGTACAGTCAAGTTCCCATGTATGTTATGCGGAGGGAGTCATCAAAATCACCTTTTCCCTCATATGGATGAAGCCTCGAAATTACTGGAAGACATGATTTTTTCCCAAACTCAAATTCCAACAACTTATCGCAAGCTTACTCTCAACCCACATGTAGTTGATGGAATGATCAATCTATTTCCTTCATCATTTAGACTAGTTGATCAGGTAGTCAATATGTTCACATCCTTAGTTCAACAAGTTGACCAAGTGGTCGATCTAATCCCATCATCAGTCGATCCCACTCTCCCATTAGAGAGAGAAACCCAAGCGGTTGATCCGTTTCCAGCCGTCGACCCCATTCTCCCCTTGGAGAATGTAACCCAAGTGATCGATTTGATCCCATCATCAATCAATCATAGTCTCCCGCTAGAGAGTAAACCTACTACTGCTCATGTTTTTCTTGTTGATACAGAATCTACTGTGCTAGGGGATATTCCTCCTTCTCTCGTAGAACCCCCTCCAGGTAATGAGGCCATCATTTTTTATTGGGATGCGCTAAGTAGACCTTGTCTTCCCTCTCACATTCCTTTCAAGATTGTAGTATAGGTTTGTGGCTGGGACATTCCTCAGATGTTGATAGACAAAGGTTCGTCCATTAGTATTTTGTCCTCTATTTCTTGGCAAGCTTTAGGTTATCCTCAGATTGTGTTAGTTACGCAGAATTTGTTAGCTTTTAACATAAGAACCAGTCACCCTTTAGGAGTCCTTCCTCAGTTTCCCGTAACTTTGGGAGGGAAAATTTTCTTTATTGATGTTATGGTAGTCCAAGACCCCTTGGATTTCGATTCACTCCTTGGGTGAGATTATGTCTATGCCATGAAAGCTATTGTGTCCACTCTTTTTCATGTGATATCTTTCCCTCACGATGGAAGAATTGTGACTATTGATCAACTTTCATTCGTTGGCCCCGATGTGACCATCAACTCAATTACCTCCCTAAGCGATTCTTATATGTAGATGGTATCGCCCCCACCACAGGTCAATTATGTGGCGTTGTCTCCCATGAGTTCAGTTGTTGATGCAGATGAGCCTCTCACCGTAAGATTAGTCTCTTATGACTTAGATCTGGTAGTTGACATGGGGATCTCTTTGATAGGGCTCTTGGAGCCTAATCTCCTTACCCCTATCGCGACCCTTGACATGTGTTCCTTCCAGAGTGTGCTTCTTCCATCAAGTGAAGATCTCTTGGAAGCCATGACCGAGTTCTATCCCATGACATGGTGTCCTTCCATAGCATTGTCCTCTTTGAAGCCATGATCAAGAAGAATGAGCAAGGTTTTCTGATTTCAATCTCATTAAAAAATGAAACCAGCTATGAGCATGGTTTTATGATTTCAAGCTCATTAAAAAATGAAACCAGTTATGAGCACGGTTTTCTGATTTCAAGTTCATTAAAAAATGAAACCAACTTTGAGCATGGTTTTCTAATTTTAAGCTCATTAAAAAATGAAACCAGCTATGAGCATGGTTTTCTGATTTCAAGCTCATTAAAAAATGAAATCAGCTATGAGCATGGTTTTCTGATTTCAAGCTCATTATAAAATGAAACCAGCTTTGAGCATGGTTTTCTGATTTCAAGCTCATTAAAAAATGAAACCATATTTGAGCATGATTTTCTGATTTCAAGCTTGTTAAAAAATGAAACCAGTTGTGAGCATAGTTCTTGTTTCTGTGTCAAGCTCGTTAAAAAATGAAACATAGGTCTGGGGATTGAACCTGGATTCTCGAGCATAGTTCTTATTCCTATGTCAAGCTTGTTAAAAAATAAAATAGATTGTTCCCCCTCTCTGTTTGAGTGTCCTTCGTCTAGTATTTGAAGCCTCCTTTCATTCTCCTTTATAGTTGGATGAAATGAAGCTTGGGGGGCATTTTCTTCCAGCCTCTGAAATCCATGTTGAAGTTAAGTCGCTAGAATATTAAGCTGGGGGCTAAGCACCAACTATCCCTAGATTATATTATGGGAAGTCACAAGCATATTTTTTACTTTGTTTCAAGATTGTGTAAAAATCAAACCACCTACCTCAAGCATAGTTTCATCTGGTGCAAGCTAGTGTAAAAATGAAACCAGGTCCAAGCATAGTTTTGGCTAGTTTTAAGCTTGTGTAAAAATAAAATCTATCTCAAGCATAGTTTTGTTTTGTTTTAAGCTTGCGTAAAAATGAAAACAATCTTGAGCTTAGTCTTTTTTCTTTCTCATGCTCGTAAATCAATGAGAATGTAACAAAGTAAACTTTTATCACTTTTTCAGAATCGTAAAGGTTATACGAAAAAGGAACCCCCTGGAGTTCCCTTTAAGCTCTTTTCAGACTCTCTAAACATGGAAATATTATCGAGTGATCTTGTTCTTTTCACGCTCGTTAAAGTGTTTGAAGAAAACGTCTTTTGAGCGGTAGATTATCTTTTTTTCGGTCTCATCAAACTACTTTACATAAAAGGACATTTTGGAGTTTCCTTTAAGTTTTTTTCAGACTCTCTAAATATGAAAAGACCATTGAGTTTACTTTATTTGGACTCATTAAACAAACATGGAAAGACACATATGGGAGCGAACCACTCCTTCCTAGGGTTCGTTAAACATACTTTGAGGGACTCATCCGAAGGATGAGCTTACATTTCAAGCATATGTTATCCTCCTCAAGCTTGTGTAAAATAAAGATGTACTCACCAGAAATGGTGGGGGGGGGGATTTGGAAAGAAATGCATCTAAACATGTATTCTATGGATGAGTCGCTTTTGAACATGACACCCTTTCACTCACTTTGTGTCTAGGTTGGAAAATCCACTTGTCTCTTAATCATACTCATTTATAAGATTACAAATTGATCTATGATCCCTATTGTTGAGTTAGTATTTCCAAGACAGTTGTCGTGTCGTCAATATGTTCGAAGGAAAGTTCAACCCAGAAATCCTTCTATTGCATCAGCCATTTCTGTAATCCTTGAGCCTTCTATTCCGTCATCCATTTCTACAGTCCTTGAGCCTTCTATTGCATCGACCATCCCTGAGTCAGTCTTGAATCACTTGTTACTCTGATCTACTTCAAATCTTGTTACCTGTTTCATGTCATTGATGGGGGATACATTAAGGCCATCCTATGAAGAGTCTTTTCTTGTCGACTTAAACTCATTATCCAGGAATTAGACTTAGAAATTAATTGGTACCTTGGAACTTGCATGCCTCAATGGCAAGTTTCCTTGCTTTCAACAGTGGGTTTTCATTATTGACCCCTAATCGGGAGATTCCGTCGAGTGTTCGACTTCAGCTCATAAATTCACACATGTTGGATTGTACTAGAGTATCTTGGGAGTCATTGACATTAATGGTGATTTCCCTCGCACTTGTTATCAGTATTCATTAATGACTAGTGATCAAATGGTTTCTACCATGTTCAACTTCAACACATGTATTCACATGGTTAGATTCATACTATAGAGCGGTAGAGATGAAGACCTTAGATATTTTTTGATATATTTAGGTTGCGTTGGAGTATATTCAGATTGTGTTGGAGTATATTTAGATTTTTTTGTTGCATAGATCCACTATGTATGTCCCGTGGCTATGTTCAGATTTGAATCTTTAACTCATAGATCCACAATGTATTTTTGGTGGCTATGTTTATATTTGAGTCATATTGGCATGGATCCAAAATGTATGTTTGGTGGCCATGACATGTCGTACTTGACATGGATATTTTCATGTCGGCATTTATGCTTTGAGTCATTTGTATTTTGAGTATGGGAATGCCTACCTCAATGATTATATATTATTGTATTGTATTTCCTTGTTTGTTGGCAAGTTTCCGACCGATGTGTTCCTTGTTCCCTACACACACTCGACAAAGTATTTCAACTATCACTTTATTCTAACTTCATACTTTGGGGGTCTCTCTGTTACAGATTATTTTCATTACCCCTATGACCGTTAATGATGTAAACCTATCCTTTGTATTTAGAAGGATCAATGGCTTGAATCCTGGAAGAAGAATGAAGACACATTTTCCCAGAAAAATGAAAATTATCTTTTCCTTTGTAAACAAATTATAAAAATGGATCGTCGCACCTTTATTTTTGTTAAGGTTGTGACGATATAGGATCGTCGCAGGTTGCACCATAGTATCCTGTGAAGATGTTGCAATTTGCTTAGTTTTAAGGGTGTGACGATTTTCCATACGTAGGAAAAAGAGGAATTTCTCGAAAGTTTTATCAAAGAAGCTTCGAGGGTGAGGTGGCCTCTAATCTATTTGGATATGATTTGCATCCATGATCTCATGGGATCATACTAACATCCTCCCCCTATCCTTTTCATCTTATAAAAGGAGAGGAGTTCTCATTGGGAAAGTTAGCTTCATTGGGTTTGAGTAATTTTTGTAGCTTGGAGTTTTTGGGCCTATGATGGCTTTGAGCTTTGCTTTGTCAAGATAGATTGTGAGTAGATATCAGATCTACAGTCTCATAATCCATGGAGTAGAAGTCTGTGGGAAGAAAGGAACTGTTGGAAGGAACCTGACAACATCAAGGCATCTGGTTTTATCTTTCTTCCACATTCTTTAATATAGATATACTTTTCTTTCCTATATGAATGTTATTTGTCCATATTGTATGATTCCTTGATCACATACATAGTTTCATATCGAATAGACTCTATTATTATTGTCTTCGTTGGCTTATGTTTCTTTGCAGATACTTCTCCATAAGCCTTACAACGGAGCTAGGATCACGTTGGCGAGGTCAAGTCTACAACATTTAAAAGGTATGTTTTGGATCCTCTTCCTATTTGATAACTAAAATCTAAGGGAAGTTTAGTATATTGTCTTGTTTTGTTATAGTTTCGGGGTGAAACTAGGGAGATCTGTTTGTGTCTGCACTTATCAATTTGTTCGATAACAAGATAACCCACTTCTAACCACTTTTTCCACTTCTAACCCACTTTGCTACAAATAGTAAATTATCCATATCTTGTTGCAACTAATTTATTTTTAATTGTTTTCTTGTTGCAACCACTTAACACATGACTAACCAATTTGACTTGTCGACATCTTCCAGGATCTTCTAGAATAATTTGACTTCTTTGACCTTCTTGGGGATTCTAGACAACACATGATGGTTCTTCAACTTCACAAGGCCATAACTCTCTAACCGTGAGGAGTTATGTGACGTTCCACATATCACCAGAAATGGCATGATGATCAATATACATATAGAATAGTCTTACTTACAAATTCATGGATCTTTATTACAATATTCCACAATCAATCCTTGGGTTCCTTAACCATAGATCTATGATTACTCAACCACTTAACCATTTGGACTTCACAAAGCGTCTTCCCATGAGGGCTTTCACCATAAGAGGACCATTTTGGAGTTCATCCATTTGGTACTTCCTATCAACTATGACAAGACAAAAATGACCAACCTTTACATCATCTTGTCTATACATTAATCCATGACAATACATCACTATGACACTAGTTGACATCGTTGACATCAATTACATCTATGAAAACATAGGCCATCAATAAATACATCAATGTTACCACGATAATATATCAACTCTTTGACATCAATGAAAACATAATGCAATAATATCCCCCTTTGGCATTAATGGAAATACCAACATTGTTGTCAACACCAATCATTGATGGCAACATGTATACATGGCACTTCTCTTCATCAATAGTCATCTCAATCACATCAATGTGACTATATACCCCCCTTTGACATCAATGGAAAATGGTATTTATCTCCATGGGGCTCCTCCCCATGCTTGAACTCTCCTTGTGGTTGCTCCCCCTATCTAGATGCCTTTGAGCCTCCTCTAATTAATCTCTCCCCTTTTGAACAAGGGATATCATTTTGATGCAATTTTGAAGACATATCACTCATGATCCCTCTGTCATCATCTCTCCCCTTGGAAACATGCCTATCTAAGCATCTAACTCTCCAATCATCTATCTCTCTATCCTGCATCTGATGAATCTCTCCTCCTTGAATCATGGGAAGAAGAATAACTCCCCCTGTGGGTGTGTCTCCCTCTATTTTCTCTACAAGATGAGAAATATGTTGGTACTACAATCTCCTTTTGTTGCAAGTGTTGATACTGAGAGGGGGTTGAATCAGTATCAAGTACAATTTAAAAACCTTTTCAAATTTTACTTAAACCATTCAATTATATCCAATGAGAAATGAACAATAGTATAAGAGTTACACCAATACACCACAATACACCATTCACAATATTTGAAAAATAATCAATAGTTATTGTTCAAGGGAAGTAATGACTTCCAAAAGTAGCTACAACTTCCAAATATAAAGGAAGGGATANATGGATGAGTCGCTTTTGAACATGACACCCTTTCACTCACTTTGTGTCTAGGTTGGAAAATCCACTTGTCTCTTAATCATACTCCTTTATAAGATTACAAATTGATCTATGATCCCTATTGTTGAGTTAGTATTTCCAAGACAGTTGTCGTGTCGTCAATATGTTTGAAGGAAAGTTCAACCCAGAAATCCTTCTATTGCATCAGCCATTTCTATAATACTTGAGCCTTCTATTCCGTCATCCATTTCTACATTCCTTGAGCCTTCTATTGCATCGACCATCCCTGAGTTAGTCTTGAATCAATTGTTACTCTGATCTACTTCAAATCTTGTTACCTGTTTCATGTCATTGATGGGGGATACATTAAGGCCATCCTATGAAGAGTCTTTTCTTGTCGACTTAAACTCATTATCCAAGAATTAGACTTAGAAATTAATTGGTACCTTGGAACTTGCATGCCTCAATGGCAAGTTTCCTTGCTTTCAACAGTGGGTTTTCATTATTGACCCCTGATCGGGAGATTCCGTCGAGTGTTTGACTTCAGCTCATAAATTAGAACCTGTTGGATTGTACTAGAGTATCTTGGGAGTCATTGACATTAATGGTGATTTCCCTCGCACTTGTTATCAGTCTTCATTAATGACCAGTAGTCAAGTGGTTTCTACCATGTTCAACTTCAACACATGTATTCACATGGTTAGATTCATACTATAGAGCGGTAGAGATGAAGACCCTAGATATTTTTTGATATATTCAGGTTGCATTGGAGTATATTCAGATTGTGTTGGAGTATATTTAGATTTTGTTGTTGCATAGATCCACTATGTATGTCCCGTGGCTATGTTCAGATTTGAATCTTTAACTCATAGATCCACAATGTATTTTTGGTGGCTATGTTTATATTTGAGTCATATTGGCATGGATCCAAAATGTATGTTTGGTGGCCATGACATGTCGTACTTGACATGGATATTTTCATGTCGGCATTTATGCTTTGAGTCATTTGTATTTTGAGTATGGGAATGCCTACCTCAATGATTATATATTATTGTATTGTATTTCCTTGTTTGTTGGCAAGTTTCCGACCGATGTGTTCCTTGTTCCCTACACACACTCGACAAAGTATTTCAACTATCACTTTATTCTAACTTCATACTTTGGGGGTCTCTCTGTTACAGATTATTTTCATTACCCCTATGACCGTTAATGATGTAAACCTATCCTTTGTATTTAGAAGGATCAATGGCTTGAATCCTGGAAGAAGAATGAAGACACATTTTCCCAGAAAAATGAAAATTATCTTTTCCTTTGTAAACAAATTATAAAAATGGATCGTCGCACCTTTATTTTTGTTAAGGTTGTGACGATATAGGATCGTCGCAGGTTGCACCATAGTATCCTGTGAAGATGTTGCAATTTGCTTAGTTTTAAGGGTGTGACGATTTTCCATACGTAGGAAAAAGAGGAATTTCTCGAAAGTTTTATCAAAGAAGCTTCGAGGGTGAGGTGGCCTCTAATCTATTTGGATATGATTTGCATCCATGATCTCATGGGATCATACTAACATCCTCCCCCTATCCTTTTCATCTTATAAAAGGAGAGGAGTTCTCATTGGGAAAGTTAGCTTCATTGGGTTTGAGTAATTTTTGTAGCTTGGAGTTTTTGGGCCTATGATGGCTTTGAGCTTTGCTTTGTCAAGATAGATTGTGAGTAGATATCAGATCTACAGTCTCATAATCCATGGAGTAGAAGTCTGTGGGAAGAAAGGAACTGTTGGAAGGAACCTGACAACATCAAGGCATCTGGTTTTATCTTTCTTCCACATTCTTTAATATAGATATACTTTTCTTTCCTATATGAATGTTATTTGTCCATATTGTATGATTCCTTGATCACATACATAGTTTCATATCGAATAGACTCTATTATTATTGTCTTCGTTGGCTTATGTTTCTTTGCAGATACTTCTCCATAAGCCTTACAACGGAGCTAGGATCACGTTGGCGAGGTCAAGTCTACAACATTTAAAAGGTATGTTTTGGATCCTCTTCCTATTTGATAACTAAAATCTAAGGGAAGTTTAGTATATTGTCTTGTTTTGTTATAGTTTCGGGGTGAAACTAGGGAGATCTGTTTGTGTCTGCACTTATCAATTTGTTCGATAACAAGATAACCCACTTCTAACCACTTTTTCCACTTCTAACCCACTTTGCTACAAATAGTAAATTATCCATATCTTGTTGCAACTAATTTATTTTTAATTGTTTTCTTGTTGCAACCACTTAACACATGACTAACCAATTTGACTTGTCGACATCTTCCAGGATCTTCTAGAATAATTTGACTTCTTTGACCTTCTTGGGGATTCTAGACAACACATGATGGTTCTTCAACTTCACAAGGCCATAACTCTCTAACCGTGAGGAGTTATGTGACGTTCCACATATCACCAGAAATGGCATGATGATCAATATACATATAGAATAGTCTTACTTACAAATTCATGGATCTTTATTACAATATTCCACAATCAATCCTTGGGTTCCTTAACCATAGATCTATGATTACTCAACCACTTAACCATTTGGACTTCACAAAGCGTCTTCCCATGAGGGCTTTCACCATAAGAGGACCATTTTGGAGTTCATCCATTTGGTACTTCCTATCAACTATGACAAGACAAAAATGACCAACCTTTACATCATCTTGTCTATACATTAATCCATGACAATACATCACTATGACACTAGTTGACATCGTTGACATCAATTACATCTATGAAAACATAGGCCATCAATAAATACATCAATGTTACCACGATAATATATCAACTCTTTGACATCAATGAAAACATAATGCAATAATATCCCCCTTTGGCATTAATGGAAATACCAACATTGTTGTCAACACCAATCATTGATGGCAACATGTATACATGGCACTTCTCTTCATCAATAGTCATCTCAATCACATCAATGTGACTATATACCCCCCTTTGACATCAATGGAAAATGGTATTTATCTCCATGGGGCTCCTCCCCATGCTTGAACTCTCCTTGTGGTTGCTCCCCCTATCTAGATGCCTTTGAGCCTCCTCTAATTAATCTCTCCCCTTTTGAACAAGGGATATCATTTTGATGCAATTTTGAAGACATATCACTCATGATCCCTCTGTCATCATCTCTCCCCTTGGAAACATGCCTATCTAAGCATCTAACTCTCCAATCATCTATCTCTCTATCCTGCATCTGATGAATCTCTCCTCCTTGAATCATGGGAAGAAGAATAACTCCCCCTGTGGGTGTGTCTCCCTCTATTTTCTCTACAAGATGAGAAATATGTTGGTACTACAATCTCCTTTTGTTGCAAGTGTTGATACTGAGAGGGGGTTGAATCAGTATCAAGTACAATTTAAAAACCTTTTCAAATTTTACTTAAACCATTCAATTATATCCAATGAGAAATGAACAATAGTATAAGAGTTACACCAATACACCACAATACACCATTCACAATATTTGAAAAATAATCAATAGTTATTGTTCAAGGGAAGTAATGACTTCCAAAAGTAGCTACAACTTCCAAATATAAAGGAAGGGATAGACATCCAAGAGGAAGATAAAATCCTCCAATATCAAGAGAGGGTTGACCTCTCCATCATTTCCCCTTCCTTCCACCCAATAATATATGAGAGATAATAAAACTTTACATTAAATCATCACCATCAACCAACCATC
>JZKD02S1649515.1:0-11937 GCA_000966675.3 Picea glauca
TTGTTCTTTTTGTTCATGGTTGCGACCTACACGATCAAGGATTTGGACGACTGGCTGCGAGCTGAGAAAACAGGGAGACTAGGGCGCACAAACGAACAAGGGAAAACATAAAATAATTTTATTGACTGAAGGGGGAAAAACTTCAAGACTCGGCCTACGAAAAGGATAGAGATAGGGAAAAACTACAAACTTAGGTAGAAACCACAAACCCACAGGACTCTGACAAGTTCATGTGATAACATTTGGCTCCACAAGGGATGGCATGCTTCTTGCGAGATGCCAAGAAGCAATAGTTCTAGTGCCTTAACTGTTGGGTTATGGAATCGAGCTCAAAACATTTCACCGAAGGCTGACATGTACACTATTATACTTATAAAAAGGAAAACAAACACACATGCTCTAGAAAGATCTTATTTATGTATAGTCCTAGGATAACTGAATTTTACAAAGCATTAGGTGAAAGAAAACTTCCACCATAACCACCCAGACTGTTTGGTAATATAATTCTTCTCTTTACTGCAAATGATCCAAAAAAGGTAAAGGAAGTATGAAAACATAAAGAAAACATGCCTTGGAACACTGACAATACCCCCAAATGATGATAAGATGAATGAATTTGCAGGCTCCAATGCTTTTGGAAAACACAACTCCATATATAACCCCACAGGGTCAAAAAATTTATAATCAAGAAATCTCAACTAGTAAGAAATTACCTCATGTCCTTCATTGTTGCTCACCCGTCATTCGATGTTCTCAGAGGATACAGGTGGGTGGAGGACAGATGCAGTTTGGCTAATCCCAGGTGATATTTGCTCACTTACAGGATTTGGACAAGAGATAAACTGCACATTTAGCTCCTCCTTTTATCCTCCATGGCTCTCTCAAGGATCATATTCATACTCATCATAAAAAAGAACCATGGAAAAGCTCTGCTCTTTGTCATCTTTGCTGGGATATTCATCAAAAGTTGGTTGTTCTTGGTCAGTATTTGAAACAACTTCTTTATCATAAGCAAGACTACCAAAAACATCAGTTTCCAGGACAAAAATATCCTCTGCATTTCCTTTATAAGAGAAGCAAACAAACTCTGCCTTCGAGTCTGAAAAACTGGGAAAAAACATAGAGGAATCTTCCCTAGCTTTTGCTGCTAGATTTTCATCTATCTTAGCTTCATAGTCAGGAGAAAAATCTTCTGCAGAATACACTTGCTCTTCGACATTCAGATATTCAGAAGAGACATGTTGATCTTCATGAATTCTTAAAACAACAGACACGTCTGATATGATGCCAGACATTTATATGTTATTTCTATCATAATGAATATCATTCAACACCTCATGCTCTTCATGGAAAATGCTTTCTTCCACAATAACAGATTCATCATAAATATGGTATTTGTGACAAGCAGAATCTTTATAAAGCAAAGAAAACTCATCACAACACTTTTCATAAAGATACTCAGCTGAAAAATAATCTTTACAAAACGAATTGAAAGCTGCATGAAAACCTATCAAAGAGTTGATGCTTGCAATGGGAAGAGATCGACACCAATCATGAGCAATCCCCTGTAATGAATACTTGAAAATCTTAATCTGAACATCTTCATGCACGATATGAAGTCTATGAATAAAAACATGAAAGTCCAACAAATGTTCAGCTGGTACTTCCCACTCTTCTCCGTGAAATTTAGGAAGGCTACTTTCCCATTCATCTCTACTAGGTAGTGGGTTAGGGAAACCAACTATTTTTGAAAAATAGCAAAAATAAAACCTCAAAGACAAAATCTTTTCCATTTCAAAACAGTGCATTCGCCACTGGATCCTTTAATCATGGAGTCTCTAGGTGAATGATATGAAGTATGAATGTGTCTGGTCTTTGTTCACCATCAAAGACCAGATCTGATCGTTGTCAATCTCCCAAGGAACTTTCAAGTTGAGAAAGCAGCTGCTAAAAGCCTTCTCGAGAAAAATTCTCTGGGTCAACTTCAGGTGTGCTAGAGGCAGCCACAAATGAAATTGTGGAGTCGCCAGGTGCAAGCACAATCTTCAATGGTTCTGATATATGATGTACCTTCAAAATCAAAATCTCTTTGTTGTTCTATCCTAGGGAAATGTCTTCAATTCATTCCCCGATAATAGCGCCGATAAGAAGTCACCTTCAGATTGCATAGAAAGTAAGACCAGTACCCATCAGCTTATATAGTAAATGTAAAATAGTTTTAGGTGGTCAAATGGAGAAGACTCAATGATAATAACGTTTTAACTCAAAAATCTGGACTAGCATGCATACACAATTGAGGTTTGGAATCAACTTCAGTCAGTAAGTTGGAGTAAGGGTGAATAGAGGGAAGAATTTGGTGAGGAGAGTGTAGAGGTCTGTCGTGGACATCAGGTCTTCCAATAGCCTAAGGAGGAAAAACTTAAACAAAAGATCCTCTTGGATTCAAATTTCAAAGAAGCTGAAAGAAATTATAACATCACTATAATCAAACATTCATCATAATACAATCACAACAATCCATGTGAATCAGTGAATCATGAACTCTCTCAGTACTAGAGGAAAATAAGATGGAGTAAGAAAGATGACTTAGATTAACCAAGATGTCTAAAAAACAAATACATAACCAGAGAACCAATGTTCTTCATAAAAATATTACAATAGCAGGGAGCCTAGCTAAACCATTCGACCTTATCAAAATATCAAAACTGTCTATAAATACCCAGAAATGCTACAACCACCAGGAGTGTGATCGGACCATTGCCTTCAAAGCCTTTATTCGGTGCCCACTCTGTCAGATTGTGCAAGTTTTCTCATGTTAGATGCGATCCAGGCGCAGTTATGTGCTTTACAGGAACAAATGCCCATAAGGAAGCTTCAGATCGTCAATGTGCCTTCATGGCTGCGCTCTGCAACGCTTTCCATTTATGGGGTGATACGAGGTCTCAACTGTCGCCCCCAATCTTCAATAACTACCTTCATTGGGATTAGGATAGGGCATGGCACTCATGAATGTTTCCAGGTGGTGCCATACAAATTTTTCGAGTCAACCCCCACGTCTTGAGGCCAAGTAGATCTTCTTCTGTGACCAATACAGACGCTTTTGGTCTTTGGTGCAGCTCCTTTCCATCGCTCCATCTTCAATGTGACCTAGGGCCATGACCCTACGCAATTGCGGGCATGACCAAGGGTGGTTTGAAATAAAACTTCTTTTGCCCCCGTAATTCACCATGAACCGCCACACGTCCCTTTCCAAAAACCACGGTTTTGATTGTGACCCTTCCTTGAAATTTTAAAATGTTCGCACCTTCTGACCCTGCAATGGAGTGTGACCATTGATCTTGTGATCTGAGATGAGGCTTCCTGATCAACATCCCAGCTCTGGCACTTTAGATCGATGGATCAGATCTTCCCTCTTTGAATCAACGACTAAGATCTTCTTTGCAAATCGACCTTCAAGAATTTCAATTCTCAAACCACATTTACCTCCAAGAAAAACCTCTGGAGCTGAGGATGTGATGACACGTGGCATTCTGGATTGGGATGACCGAGATCCACTTCGGGTCTCCTGGACTTCGGGAAAATTAAAAATCAAATCTGGCTTACTTCTCCATGCGCTTTTACCCATATGTGTGGATCTGAAGACACGTGGCTCTGGGTGATCAACTAATCTGATCCATTTCAGGCCTTTGGGATTTCTAAGCACTTCTCATTTCAAATCTCTCGAAGCTCATTTCCCCGAAGGCTTGGATCAATTGCCACATGTCCCCTTTAAGATCAATGACTCGTATTCACTTTAGGGCCTTTTGTTCTGGCGCTATACTTTGCGCAAGTTTTCACTTCTGAACATCCATGAGTCGCTGATCTGGATTGTTCTCGGAATCTTCGCCGCTGAAAGATTAAAACTGTATTTTTCTTATGCTTCAATATCAAAACAAACTATTTAAGAAAGATGTGCTTTGTGTTCATGGTTGTGACCTGCATGATCAAGGATTTGGATGACTGACCGTGAGCTGAGAAAACAAGGAGACCAGGGCACACAAACGAACAAGGGAAAACAGAAAATGATTTTATCGGCCAAAGGGGTAAAAAATTCAAGACTTAGCCTACGAAAAGGATAGAGACATGGAAAAACTACAGACTTAGGTAGAAACCACAAACCCACATGACTCTAACAAGTTCATGTGATAACACTTTGAACAACATAACCTTTCTAACATTTGAACAACATAACCATTCTAATTCACTTGGGCATTCTCTTTCCCTGGCTTCAAGGGTATGTTAAAAGTTATTTTCTGATTTATTTTATTTTCATAACAAATTATGATTCAATATGTGGGTAGAAAATAGCTTTAGATGATATCTAGAATTAAAAAATGTACACATCTTTTATTTTTGTTATATACTTGGAAAATTTTAGTAAGCCATTCACTTATTTATATTATTTGTTTTTTCATCATCTATTCTCTCATTAAATATGATGGTCATAAAAACATATGTTACTATATTATTTTTTTTTTCATCATCTATTATCTCATTAAATATGATGGTCATAAAAACACATGTTACTTAATTTTTTTCAGCGTTCCCTTCCCCCGGTTCGAGGGTATGCTAGTTATTATTGTTGGGTAACGAGTAAAAAGATAATCAAGAAAATAAGACAATGAACATGGATCCCTATTATTGAAGAGTATATCAATGAACATGGATCCCTATTACGGATTTGCAGAATTGTAACTTGTGATCCACACAAATAAGCCTAACCCATTTTGTATCCATTTACAAGGCCGTACCTTTTTTCAAAGGAAAAAATACTTATATTAAAGAATATAATTTTTTTGTTACAAGACTTTCAGAACAAACTTTACGATGCCACACAGTCTACAGATTTCATCTTATCGTATCTTTCAAAAACTTTATTCTACCACACAATTTACAGCTTACTACTTATCATATTAGTCCTACAGAGCTAGAAAGCTCTATAATATATAGTCACTAGACTTAAATGTTACAATTTCTTTGAAACAGTTCCAAAATAACAGTAACAATTTCCAATCATCTATATGATTAACCAATGTCTATTATGTCAGAATTTATGCTTGTCCTTCTATTCCCGCTGCATAATATAATCCATCTTCTTTGAGAGATAAAGTTACTTTTGAAAGTTGATCTGCTTCCATGTTTAAACCTCTGTATATATGTTGAATTTTAAGCTGTGTAAATTTCCCGCCGAGATCTCTAATCTTTCTCATCCATGGCTGCAAATAGACCACCTGAAGATTATTTGCATTAGTAAACCAATCAATAATTACTTTTGAATCACCTACCAATTGCAACCTTACCTTTTTATAATGTGCAAAAAAAATATACACCATAATGCTAGTAATTCTGCTTTGGTATTAGTGCCACTGCCATAGTTCATTTTGATTCTAAAAGTGCCCAGTACTAGACATTATAATACAACTCATGCTCCACATGTCTCACCCCTTTCTTGTGAAGCACCATTAAAAAAACCCACAACCAAATCCCACAAAAGTAAAGGTGGTCTATCAATCCTCTTATCCTTAGTGACATGTCCTATTGTAGTTTCTCCTAGAACCTGTAGAATACTAGTACATACTATGTCCCTATTCATAGGTCTATCTTAAAAAATAACAAGATTTATGTGCTTCCAAATCTCCTAACAGATAAGACATGGAATTTCTAGTTTTTCTCCCTTCCTTCTTTTCCAATTTAGTAAACATTCACTAAGTTGTCCTCCTTCCCATACACCATCCCACTTTAATTCCTCAAGCATTAAATGCCAGATATCTTTAGTAAAGGTACATACTACAAATAAGTGATAAGCAGTCTCCTCACAATTCCCACAGAGAATACATCTGCTAGGGCCATGATAACCTCTTTTTACTAAGTTTTCCCAAGTAAGAATTCTTTGATCTAATAGTAGCCACATACATAGTTTTACTTTTAATGGAAGCTACCATTTCTAGAGATCATTATACCAGAAAACAGGTTCAGTCTCTACTTCCTCCAGCTATTGAACCTCATATGCTTTTTTTTCACTTACTTGGCCACTTTTGGTATCCCAGGACCACATTAATAAATCTTTGTCTTTGTTCAGTTCAATACCCAAACTGACTAAACTTTTCACATAGTTATTCCATTCATATTTTAAGTCTCCTTCCAATCCTAAATCCTCTGCCTTTATCCACCATGTTTGTCTAGAATTTTCCAAATCCCTTGTTCCTACTTGTGCCAGAAATTCAAATTCTAGGTCCTTAAGTTTTGAAATAAGATTCCTTGAGAGTTGATAAAAATTGTGTGACCCAACCACAGGATCGGAACCAATTCTGACATCCCTTCCATCACCTGGCTTCTAGACCAGCCACTCATTTAATATTTTAAAGACAAAGTGAGGGCCCTCCAAATATTAGAGCCACCTGACCATTTTCTTCTTCCTTGCCTAAGCCATGCAACCATAGACTTCTTCCTAAGATATTTGTTTACAATTAACTCATGCCAAAGCCCAGGTACCATGAGGCACCTCCACAATTTTTTTGCAGCAAGTGCTTTTCCAAAAGTGTAGATGTTTTTTATACCCCACCCCCCCTAACTTTTTAGGTTTAGCTATCTTATCCCAGCTTGTCAAGTGTATGCCTTCTTTTTCCTTTTTAATAGTCCACATAAAACTGAACATTCTCCTTCTGATAATATTGAGTATACTTTTTTGAATATTGGCCAGAGAGAGCCAATAAACATGTACACTTTCAAGTACAACTTTCACCAGTGTCACTCTTCCCCCTAGGCTTAACCATCTTAGTCTCCAATTAGCAATCCTTTTCTCAAAATTTCTCACCAACCAATACCAATCTGCCTTATTATAACAGTTGGGTTTAAGAAAACAACCAAGATACTTAAACCTTTCATCTACAGATTTAACATCATAAGGAAAAAACTCCTTCAATAAAGCTATATCTTCTACTAACCAACCAACTTCAAGAAACATTGATTTCTATGGACTAAAAGCCATTCTAGTGGCTTTAATGAAAAATTCTAATAGATCCTTATATAAAATCCACTCACCCAGCAGGCCATTTCCAAACAGGGTAATATCATCAACAAACATCAAGTGAGTAATAAATAACCCTCTAGCCACTAGGATCCCTTCTAAGTTCTTATCCCTAACTTGTTCCTTTATAGCTCTGCTTAAGCCTTCAAAAACAAGAAGAAAGAGAAAAGGGAATATTGGGCACCCTTGTCTTAGTCCCCTTGAACTTTTAAAGAAATATGTAGGCTTGCCATTAATTACAACAATTTTTTTTGCATAGGTTACACACCCCATGATCCAGTCAGTTTCTTTTAGGCTCATTCCCAGCTGTAACAACACCAATCTTAGGAAACCCCAGTCAACTCTGTCATATGCTTTTATCATATCTAGTTTAAGTACCATAGCATTGATATTTTTAACCTTAATACTGTGTAAATCTTCATGAACAATACCAATGGCATCGGTGATTTGCCTGCCCTCTAGTAAGCCAAATTGTTCCTTTGAAATGCCAAAGGACAGTGAAGTTTTAATTCTGTTGGCAATACTTTTAGTAATGATTTTATATAACAGGTTGCAAAGGGATATGGGTCTATAATCCCCAAAATTTCTTGGGTTCTCACTCTTTGGAATCAGAGAAAGAAAAGTTGCATTCAATGCACCAGTAACCCTACCTTTCTTTCTTGATTTTTCAACCATCTCCACTAATTCATCACCCAGAATGTAAAAAAAAGCCATAAAAAACTCTATTGTCCAGCCATCTGGCCTAAGACTTTTTGAATTTTTAAAACCTTTTAGGATTGATAATACTTCTGCTGAAGTTACAGGTAAGGTTAGTCTTGACTAACTTCATCTATGAACATCCTAGGATAATTCCTTAATATAGCAAGTTGGTCAGTAATGGCTAGATTAGGGTGGGCCAGAAAAATATTCCAGAAAAATCCAACCGCTTCCTTTTGTAAGTATTTAGTTCTAGTTATCACTGTCCCATCCTCCTTGAACAACTCCCAACTAGTATTGGTCTGTTTCCTAGAGTTCACATAGGCAAGGAAAAATTTAGTATTTCTATCACCTGATGTTAGCCAGTTCAGACGACTCTTCTATCTCCAGGTTTCCTCTTCTTGTTTCAAAAGTAACAATTTTATTTGCTCTTTTACCGCAATCAACTCTTTTTCTATCTCGTTCTCAAAACCACCGGGATTTTTTGAGTAACATATATCTAATTCTTCCTCCAACTTAATCAATTTCTCCTTCGCTTTTAGCTTTTTCTTTTTTTCCCAGTTAATCATCAAAGTCCTGAGTAACTTTAGTTTCTTTACCATTGATTCCATAGGATTTAAGGACTCTGATCCCAATAGTCCTGCCCAGTTGGATCTGACTAAATTTACAAATTCTGGCTCATCCAACCAAATAGAATTAAACTTGAAGGGGAAGCTGACCTCTCTAATATCTTTTTCCAAGTGTAGTATAACTGGCATATGATCAGAAATATTTTGATTACAAACTACAGATCTGTATCTATACCCTGTAGTCGCAAGATCCTAAAAGATACAAAATCGATCCAACCTCTTGGAAATATACTCTTGTCCTCTTCCACCATTTGTCCAAGTAGGATGCAATTTTATAGGTTCAATATCCACCAGCCATTCCTCTTGCAACAACTTGTTGAAGAATGGTTGTAAAGGATCTACTCGAGTATGTTCGCCCCACACCTCTCTAAATGAGGTAGTAAAGTTGAGGTCGCCCCCAAAAATTAGATTTTTATCATTGAAAATACCATCCTTCTTGATAGCCTCCTAAAATACCTCTCTACCAATATAAGGACTGTAGGAGTTGATCACCTTCAAATTTCTGTCCAGATCTTTTACACGTCCCTCCAGCAATATCCCTGTAGAAATCAGGTAAGCATAGAAGTCGGCTTTCCTTGGATTCCATACTGAGACCATCCTCACAGAGAGACCCATGGAATCCACTCCACAAAAATGCTAGTGGGGAAGCAATTTAACAAAAAGTTCCCTTGCTTTTGTCACCCTACCATAGTTTCCTGTATAAGCAATACATATGGTTTCACTAAGTCTAATAGTCTTTTTAGGGCTAGGTACTTGGATCTGCCCCCCACTCCTCTCACATTTAAAGTGACCACAATCATTCTTTTACTCTTGTTAGGAATTTTTGTGCTCTAAGTGCCCTCGGACCATCAACCACTATGCAACAATTAGACTC
The DNA here is from genome assembly GCA_000966675.3 of Picea glauca. Taxonomy (NCBI): domain Eukaryota; kingdom Viridiplantae; phylum Streptophyta; class Pinopsida; order Pinales; family Pinaceae; genus Picea; species Picea glauca. The sequence goes on from JZKD02S1649515.1 coordinate 9,266, forward strand.
GTCAATCTAATTCTCGTTCGCTAACCTCCTATCGCTTCTAGTCTTTAATGGCGATAAATCCTTTTCAAGACCTCCACGTACTGCCCATTTTGTCAATGAGTCCTTACCCCCCTGGCTTTTTTGAATTGGAGTTCAATGGGGTCACCTTTTTACTCATTTTACCCATTGGTTTTTGTGAAAACTCTCCTCCATCATAAATCGACAATGTTTTTCTGGTGAGAATCTCTCTGTAAGAGGGAATGTGGTCAACAATAGCTTCTTCTATCTCCAATAGTACAATCATTGGATCCCTTTCTCCACTACTATGTTCACCTGAACTTATATTATCCCCAACAGATGGCCCAACATGAAGAAAGCCACAAAAATTCATACGTTCTGAGCTCACAGGGTCACCTACCTAAGATTCAGACCGTACGTTTTTAGATAAGTTATCTAGAGTGAGGCATTTTAAAGTCTCCACGGGTTATGTTCCAATTTGTGGTTCAACCCCCATAATGTTAGCTTCCAAAATCCCTTTATTAAGGAGCTCTACCGAAGATACGCTCCCCTCTCCCACCAGTCCTCCAATGGCATCTAATTGGCTACTAGTGAGTTTCTACCTTCATTCTTTGGTAGGGGACCAAGACTTCACGTACACCATTTATTGCTTAGAGGATACCTTGATATAATTCTAAAAGTGCAATTTAATTAACAATTATAGAAAAATGTATACTCTCATGTCGACTTCAAAATGCGAAGAGGAGTGATTGGAATCCCGAGGATGCAAATTTGTTGATAAGTTAGTAAGTTTGCAGGGGTAGATTTAGGGGCAGATGCTATCCACCATGCAGCAGCCCAATGATTGGGAGGCTGCTGCATGGTTATTTATTATGGTTGATATCATGCATGGTGGATGTGATCCATCTTCCGTCTTCTCCCTAAAACGTGGTTTCCGTTAACTTGCCCACCGCTCCTTCAAACGCCGTTTGCATGATAACGAGGGATGACTGAGTTGGAAATCATTAAATGCATGGAATTTTAAATTCAAAATTTAAATACTGTTACCGCGCGTCCCTCCACAGCCAAGAACCTGCAGGCACCAAAGTTTCAATTGGGCCCTCAGCACAGCAGGTCCAACTCGAGATCTTGCTGCGTGAAAGAGAAAAGATCTCGCCATGAAATGATAACAGAGATGCTGCCATAGTTCCATGGGTCATAGTTCCAAAGGGAATAGTTCCAGATGACAGAGTTCCACAGGTCATAGTTCTAGAGGGTGTAGTTCCACTGGTCATAGTTACAGAGGGCATATCTCCAGAGGGTGTAGTTCCACAAGTCACAGTTCCAGGGGTCATAGTTCTAGGGGTCATAGTTCCAGAGGGCGTAGTTCCAGAGGGTGTAATTCCATAAGTCATAATTATAGAGGGCGTAGTTCCACAAGTCATACTTCCAGAGGGTGTAGTTCCATAGGTCATAGTTCCACAGGTCACAATTCCACAGTTCATAGTTCTAAAGGGCGTAGTTCCATAGGTCATAGTTCCAGAGGGCATAGTTCCACAAGTCACAATTCCACAGGTCATAGTTCCAGAGGGCGTAGTTCCATAGGTCAAAGTTCCACAGGTCATAGTTCTGGAGGGCATAGTTCCATAGGTCATAGTTCCACATGTCATAGTTCCACAGTTCATAGTTCCACAGGGCATAGTTCTAGAGGGCATAGTTCCAGAGGGTGTAGTTCCACAGGTCATAGTTCCAGAGAGCGTAGTTCCACAGGTTATAGTTCCAGAGGGCATAGTTCCATAGGTCATAGTTACACAGGTCACAGTTCCACATGTCATAGTTCTACAGGGTGTAGTTCTAGAGGTTAGTGTTCTAGAGGTCATAGTTCTAGAGGGCGTAGTTCCACAAGTCACAGTTCCAGAGGTCATAGTTCCAGAGGTCATAGTTCTATAGGGCGTAGTTCCAGAGGGCATAGTTCCATAGGTCATAGTTCAAGAGGGCGTAGTTCTAGAGGGCATAGTTCCACAGGTCATAGTTCCATAGGGCAGAGTTCCATAGGTCATAGTTCCACAGGTCACAGTTCCATAGGTCATAGTTCTACAAGACGTAGTTCTAGAGGTCGTAGTTACAGAGGGCGTAGTTCCACAAGTCATAGTTCCATAGGTCATAGTTCCAGAGGGCATAGTTCCACAGGTCATAGTTCCATAGGTCATAGTTCCAGAGGGAATAGTTATAGAGGGTGTAGTTCCACAAGTCACAGTTCCACAGGTCATAGTTCCAGAGGTCATAGTTCTAGAGGGCATAGCTCCAGAGGGCATAGTTCTAGAAGTCATAGTTCTAGAGGGCGTAGTTATAGAGGGTGTAGTTCCACAGGTCACAATTCCATAGGGTGTAGTTCCACAGGTCATAGTTCCAGAGGGCGTAGTTCCACAGGTTATAGTTCCACATGTCACAGTTCCACAGGTCATAGTTCTACAGGGCATAGTTCCACAGGTCATAGTTCCAGAGGGCGTAGTTCCACAAGTCACAGTTCCACAGGTCATAGTTCCAGAGGGCATACTTCCACTGGTCAAAATTCCATATGTCATAGTTCTGGAGGGTGTAGTTCCACAGGTCATAGTTCCACATGTCACAGTTCCACAGGTCATAGTTCCACAGGGCGTAGTTCTAGAGGTCATAGTTCCAGAGGTCATAGTTCA
>JZKD02S1649515.1:16006-27216 GCA_000966675.3 Picea glauca
CACAAACTTTTGACGGCTTCAGAGCCAAGATTAGGGATATACAGTTGGAATTAATAGAGGATTTCATGAGCAAGGCGACAGGTCTCCCATTAAAAGGAGAGAGGTGGTTTAAGAACGCTAAAATAGAAGATGTCCCATGGAGTTTATTCATGGCTTCCCGTGAAACCACTTGTTTTACAAAAGGTATTCGTATTGCTCTGTTAAAACCTAGATGACACAGTCTCCTTTTAATTCTAAAGCAGTTTGTTACATGTGAAGGCCGATATGGGCTGGTTTTTCTGTACCACATTCGTTTTCTTATGAATTTCATAGGGTTTGAGTTGGATATTCCTTTTTACCTATTGATGACTCTTTACAAAATGTCCAAGCACTATAAGCGACAGGGTATCAATTCGAGTCTGTTTCACCATGGACTCATTAAAATCTTGTTGGTTGATCACTTGTCGAAAATAGGTGACAATTGGGAGACCTTTCTGATCAGAAATAGATTCACCCAGACCGACGCTATAGTCAAACCTCTTTTAATTGTAAGCCCTATTTCAGATAGACCAGTAATTGAAAGCCATGTCGTTAATTCAATTGATGGCCCTGAATTTATTGAATCAGTTTCTGTTGTTGATGAAACCCCTATGGATAAAAAATTACCATATAGGTTTTCACCTGGAAGATCTCTAGAACAAGTGATTGCTAGATTAAAATAAAATGATCGTCCTGTGCCTATGAATGTTTCTATTTTAAATGTTAATGATAAAACTATTGTGAAGAATTTCCATAAGGGAAAGAAACCACATAGCACATATTTAAGTTTCAGGAATAAGAATGTTGATCGTTTGATTTCTAGAAAACTAAGAAATTGAAAGAGTAATCATCTGATATCGATCAATCCAATCGATATAGATGATCGATGTTTAGATCATGAGATAGACGATTTTTTGGCTTGGGAATACCCAGAAAATCAGTGTTCCAGGATATAGGTTATTACCCATGTTGAATAGTTTGATTTCGTGACCAATTTACCCCCGTGTCTTAAGGGTAAAAAAGGATTTTCGGGTATCGAGCATGGCTTGGAGCAAACCATAGGTAAAAATGAAGCACCCCTTGTCGACCATGTTCCACATAGATCTGCCATTTCCCCGGTGCACTGTGATAGCTGTCTCGACTGGATAGAGCGTTACTATAATGATGTTTCTCTCTTACAGGCTCGAGTTAAACACTTGGCTGCTCAGAATGGTTTTTTGAAACAAGAGAACCTTTAACTGAAGGCACACACAGAGAGGGAGAATAAATGATTCAAGAGGGTCGGGAATATAATCATTAAGAACATAACCAGTTTCAAAGAAATTATAAATTCCGAACTGTCAGACCCCTCTTTGGCTATTTTTTAATAGTAAAATGATTTTGTTTTGATTTCATTCAATTCTGTTATGAAAAATCAAAATAAGTAGATTTAATTTTTTATTTCATTTGCTAAAAATAAGACTAGCTACAGAATCTATGATTCTGTAGCCAATCTCTTTTGAATAATAATTATCAATCGTTTTTCTTAATATCAAATCGGTTTTTGCTATTTACAGGAAATGGAAGATTATACTGCTGATTACATGGAGAAAACACTTTGAATCAACGTTCAAATATTCAATAGTTTCTATCTTTTTTTATGTTTATAAAATTTGTCTTATTTAGATAAAACCAACTCATGCATGAGTGGTTACTATTTTCACTATTTTTGTAATATTATCCAATTTTTGTGGATTCAACTCTATGTTGTGTGATATGGGCATTTGAATCCTGAACTAGTTTAAATATTGTTCACTCTTAGTAGTGAAGGACACCCTTTTTGGATGCATTATGGACATGTAACTTTCAAGACTGTATGGACAAGTTGTTCACTCCTTGACTGTAGACCAGTGTGACGCTTTCCCATTACCTTTTACCCTTTATATTATGGAATGTTAATATGTTATACAACTTTATTCTTATCAACATATGATATTTCATTTTATTCAAGTACTTTAATTCTGTCTGTAATTTGTTTTTCATATATTACATCTGTGATCATTATTTCGTTTAAATATCATTGATTTATGCTTGATGTTAAGTGATGTATTACATGAATGCTTTATATTAAATTTATTTTCTATAAGTGTTCATCATTACAAGATGACCAGATCTGTATGTTTATTACTCTGCTCTGATATCTTTGCTCCAAAAATACCTTTGAGTTTATTCTGGGAATGTTAGCATCATCCTGTTACATGTTTTTCTCACAGACAAGATATCTTTGAGTTTGAATTACGCAGGGACATAAACTTATTTCCTGTAGGTTAGTTTATTGGTATTTTCTTTTGATCAGATTATTCACAAATGAAATATGAACAATTAGAACTAAGCTTTGCATGTTCATCCATTCTTATTTCAAGTGTGTTTTATTAGTATTTTTGAGTTCTTTAGAATTTAAATATTAAACAAAAAAATATAAAATGTATGTTCTTTCTTTATCTACTTCATAAACAATTCAAAACAAAAACATCAATTTCGCAAGACATCCAGAAAACTTGCAAATTGTATATTCATTGTTAATAATCATATGCACATGTTCCATTATCTTTTTTGATGCTTGTAAATTATTTATATTCTTACTACTTAGGATCATAGTTTTCATAAATTAGTTTCTTTTTTAGGACTTAGTTGGCCAACGAAACCATTAAACCCATCAGGTCATTTCATACCAAACGACTTGGGTTATTTAGACAACCCCAGTCCAGATTTGACCTTCCAGTTGACGGTGTGTTAGTTATGCCCATCAACAAGGCCCAAGTGGCAGGTCCTGAACCAAGGTTGAAAACATAACCTACAATAGGATTTCAATCATCAAGGTCATCGACCAAATCTGAATCAGTGAAACCAACCAATAAAGGAGTCCCCCCTGAGAAGTAATGTATCCCGAACCGAACTATACCCCAGACATACTAAAGTATCCTTTTATCTACTTTCCAATGGTTTTCATGGGGTGTTTGCGTATATCATGCAACAATACCAATAATAAAGGAAACATGAAAATGAGTATGAGTCAAATATAAGAGGCTAACAACTAGTTAACTATACAAAGTTGCATCAACTTCGAGAGAAGTACAAGTGACAACAAGTTTGAATCCATACTGGAAGGGAGAAGGGGTTGGTATACAATATTCCATGTGAAAGGGACGAAGAAGGTCACAACCATACTTAAAATGGGAAAGAAAAATTCCTTCCTTGGTTTGCGAAACTTGGAGGCCAAGGAAATAGTATAAATAACCCAAGTCGGTCATTTCAAATCTCTTCTTAAGGTTGGTTTTCACATGGTTTAAAAGTTGGGTCACTACCAGTGAGGATAAGGTCATCAACATAAAGAACAATGATTATGAGATGGATTCCTAATTTCTTTGTATAAAAATTAGGGTTAGAATGACATCTAGAAAAGACAGTGTCAAGAATAAATGATAATGATACCCTATCTAGTATTTCCAATAATCACAATCTTAGGCAGCTTTAGACTTCTAAGCTGATCTGAAAACCTACCAAGAGGTTTCCCAAGGATCTGTACTAGTTTTCCCTGCACAAAACTAGGTATTCAATGCTTCAGTATGTTCCTTAGGAATTTTATACACTTCTTCTCAATTCTCTGTTTGAAGAGAACACATATCCTTTTCCCATTATGGAGTTAATATACCCATTTCTACACAGAATTATCCCTTAAATCCTTTCCTAAGTTTTCATTTGACTTTATGTCAACTGCATATTCTCAGACCTATTATGATTCTACTTCAACTCAGATATTACTCTACGGTAGCAATGGATATCTGGAACTTTTACCTGTTTTTGAGTCTCAGACCTCAACATCCATAACATAGTTACAATACCTAATCTCATTGGTCGATCACACTTGAGGATCGAAAAATTGACCTTGTCTTCCTTGAGCTCATTATCTTCCATTAATTACTAGTGCACATGGTTTAATTAAATCATCTATCCTAATGCATAAACACTCCCATCATCCATATGGTAAAAATCTTGGTACTAGAGTTATAACCTCTGAGAACTTATTTACAATAGAATTGAACTTGAGAGGTTACCTATTTTCCACATGACCTCAGGCTATGTCCCTAGGCTATTTCACATTTGTCAAAGGGTGGGTTTATAAACCACTAGATGAAATGCGAAGGCACACAATTTTGACATGTAGCTTTGTTGAAAACTGTTGGTTTCACTTTTTGTAAATCACTCCGAACTAAAATTTCTTTCATCTTTGAACACGAGACAGATTTAGAACGTTGTTCTTCCTTCCCCTTTGAGATCTGATGGTTCATGTAGAAAAACCCATGATCAATTGACTTTGATATTTCAATCTCCTCGTTGCATCCTATTATGCATCAATTATGGATCATTGATCCTAAGAGTGATCAATGATTATTCATCGAACTCGTTTCCTTATTGAGCCAAGATTCTTCCTTGATCGGGATTTAAACTCTGTTGACCTACAATTCGAATATAAAGGTGCCATCTCAATGTATCCACTCAATTTCTATATTTGTATGCAATTATGGAACAATTCATCATCAACAATAACTATGTACAAGCATTTGATCCCATCTGTATAGAGAGACACAAATTCTTGAAACTTGCATAAAGCCACTAAATAGTTTTTAATTGAACTATTAAGAATCTACCAGTCCCTATCATTGATTAATATCTCAATAAATCTCTCCAACCACACCGAAAAACCAAATTCGAGGATTTATTCACCAGAATACTCAACACTAAAAAATAGAGTGATCTTCCTTTTAACTAATGCATACATTGTACATAATCTATACAAGGCCTCTCTCTCCTCTATGGCCCGATTTACTTGCTTAATGGGCCACCCTCTAATGCCTCTTAGGATTACAAATTTATACAAAAAGATATTGAAACTAATTTTGTTTCAAATCCAAAATCCTCTCATTCAGTTCCTCTATCTCTAGGATCTCTAGAGCCATAAATCTCTTAATAAATCCTCAAATATCTCAAGATCCACAAATCACTCAAGGGATCTAACTCACCCCTAAGATCTCTCTATGTTCTCACAATTCTCGAGAACAAACACACCAAATATATTTAATTACACAATCAATCATTCCTATGCACTCCTTCTAGAATCCTCACAAAACATAGGAAAATACTTTAAATAAAACATCTGGGAACCCACTCCTTAGTAAATGAAAGAATCCCTAGGTCTTCATCAAATGTACAAGACTTGGAGGAAAAATGCTCCTACATCAGGCTGCCAAAGAAAAAAATGTTCATGATCTCCTAATCATGAGTTCCTTTGTTGAAGTCCTATTGGATCCCAAAGTTTATGTTTTATTTGTCCATCATTCTTTGCATGCTGTCTTGCTCCTATTGTAGTTTCCTTCAATTCTCCAGGTTTCCAAAATTTATGTTGTTGTTTCCCAGTTTCTTTGTTGATGCAAAGTTCCTCAGTCAACTTAATCTTGTTGCTAGTTCTCCTCCTCCTTTTGTTGTGCATTCTGTTGTATCTTCTCTCAGATGTCTTCCTCATCATATTCCATAATTTTTCAACCTCATTATCTAGCTCCGTCCTTGGCTGAATGTCATTGTTCTCAGTTCTCCTTTGCTACTGCATAACCTCTTCTTTCATAAGAGCTATAAAACTCTTATCTATCAACTGCTTCCTATTCTTCTTTCCAACTTTCACCTCATTGTCTTTCAAGAAAATGTATTCTTCCTCTAGTTTTGAATTAACATTCTGAATATGCAGTCTTTGGCTCATTATCTTCTCCTCCAAGAAGTCCAACTCCTCATAAAATTCAACAAAATCATCTTGAATTGTATTCTCCATTGAATATCCAAAATATTCCATGTCCTTTTTTGCATTTACCTCCTCTGACAAAAAACTGTCTTCTAACATTCTAACGACTGAAAACTCCTTGAACATATCTTCACGAGGTGATCCTTGATCCTCTATACCTACATAAACTCTATGAGATAATGTTGTCTCACATTCATTTATAACAAAAACTGAGCTATGTTCTACTTCAACCTCAAAATCTACATGTATATACCAATTATCAGTTTTAGAATCACAAGATTCTTGGATTTCTACTACTGCTAACATCACCATGCATTCCTCCATATGTTGCATAATGGTTCCATCTTGTTCTCTTGTTGAAGATTCTTCATTCAACAAAATTCTTCTATTATCCAAACAACTACTACAAGGATTTATTTGGTTGTCTTCATCTTCCTTGCCAAATTCACCATTTTCAAGGTCAACAACCACATGCTCAATTAAGAATATTTCTATCTCATCCATCCCTTCCAGGAGTTTCATTTATTCATCAACATGCACAAGCACATCATTTAATTTCTCTTCATCACCTACCAAATCTGCAATCATACACAAAGTGTCAGATTGAAAAATATAAGGCTCCTCACGTGATGCCTCCACCACCACATCTCCATGTTGATCTGAGCTAGTCTAATAGTTCATGAGACTATCAATAAATATCTCTTCAACATCCTCATCTTCATCCTCTCCAAGGATTGTTCCTTTCTATGGTTCACAAAAGTGAACTTCCTTTGTTAATGGTCTCAATCTGAACTCATCTCCTCTTAGTTCTTCCCTCAACTTGGCATACATCCTTTTCCTTAGCTTCACCTGTAGTGAATTCCATATCACCTTCTTCTTCTTCATTTTCCATCTATGTCTCTTGTCCTCCACATATCCATGTAGAAATTCCATTAGTACATTAAGATGTACTCTCAACTCATCCATTTCCTTCTCAAACTCTTCATCACTCATCTTCTGTATGCCATCTTTCTTAGAATTCATTTTTATATGTTTGTGACTTCTCTCTGAACCTTGTGGATGACCATCAATAGTCACCTTTACCTCCTTCTTCTGTGGACTCTTCTTATCCATTCGTGAGCCACAATAATCCTTTCCCATTTTTGTAACAAGTCTCCTACTTGTCACCAGTACCAAGCCATCTTATTGGCAGCTCCTCTCTTTTGGTTCTTTGTAGTAGAACGTTTTCTCGAGCACTCCTTCTCCTTAGCTTCCAAAGTTGTTAGGCTTCTACATATTCAACTGCTCACCTCTTCCTTTGAGAACTGCACTTGTCATCTCTCATCCAACAATCTTAATTTGTTGTTGGGGTTCTATCACAAATTCTTCCACTTCTCTTTATCCTTTAAGAGCTACACATGCTCTCTTTTTCCTCTGTCACAAATTCACTACTGTAATGGATGTTATTCATATTCTTTCTCTGTTATAATTTCCTTCTTGTATTCTCCAACCTGCAAACACAAAATTTTTACGAGAGTTAGCATAAAAAAAAAACATCATATCGGTCCTTATAAAATCTGTGCCAAGATCTTATCATCAACACAATCCCTTTGAGAACTTATATTGTTCTCCTTCTCCTCTTAGAAATTGTCTTTGTTGTCCTTTGTCACTAGCTTTCTTCTACAACTCCCCTGTTGTACTTTTCTCTTCTCATATTTTAATTCCCTTCTGTTGCTACTTGCATCAAATTCTTTCCAAGAGAAAACCTGTGCTATATTCTTCTTCAAAATAAATCTTTCTTCAAGAGCATATAATCTCTTTGCAATCACCTGTTATTTCCCCCTAAAGAACATTCAATGTTCTTGTTCTTTCATCAGATTTGTTGTAATAATGCTTCATTCCAAAGAGCATTCTAGCTATGATACCACTTGATAATGATACCCTATCTAGTATCTCCAATAATCACAATCTTAGGCAGCTTCAGAATTCTAAATTTCTTTGAAAACCTGCCAAGAGGTTTCCCAAGGATCTATACTAGTTGTCCCTAGACAAAACTAGGTATTAAATGCTTCACTATGTTCCTTAGGAATTTTCTGCAGTTCTTCTTTACTCTCTATTTGAAGATAACACATATAGTTTTCCCATTGTGGAGTTAATCTACCCATTTCTACACAGAATTATCCCTTAAATCCTTTCCTAAGTTTTCATTTGACTTTATGTCAAACTGCATATTCTCAGACCTAATATGATTTTTCTTCAACTCAAATATTACTCTATAGTAGCAATGGAGATCTATAACTTTTACCTATATTGGAGTCTCTGACCTCAACATCAATTTAACAAAGTTAGAATAAATAATATCATTGGTCGATCACACTTGAGGATCGACAAGTCGACCTTGTATTCCATGAGATCATTCTTTTCCCTTAATTACTAGTGCACATGGTTTAATTAAAACCTCTATCCTAATGCATAAACTCTCACATCATCCATATGGTCAAAATCATGGAACCATGGTTATAACCTCTGAGCACTTATTTACAATAGAAGTGAACCTGAGAGGTTACCTCTTTTCCACATGAACTCGAGCTATGTTCCTGGGCTATTTCGTATTTGTCAAAAACCACTCGATGAAATGCGAAGGAACACAATTTTGACACGTAGCTTCATTGAAAACTGTTGGTTTCACTTTTTTCAAATCACTCCAAACTTAAATTTCCTGCAAATTTGAAATGAAAGATGGATCTGGAATATTGATCTTCCTTCCCCTCCGAGATCAAATGGTTCCTGTAGCATGACCCCGATCAATTGAATTTGACAGTTCAATCTCCTTGTTGCACCCTATTCTGCATCAATTATGGATCATTGATCCTAAGAGTGATCAATGATTATTCAATGATCTCGTTTCCTTCTTGAGCCAAGATTCTTCCTTGATAAGGATTTAACCTCTGTTGACCTACAATTCAAATATAAATGCCTCATCTCAATGTATCCACTCATATTCTAGATTTGTATTCAATTATGGAATAATTCATCATCAACAATAACTATGTACAATTGTTCGATCCCATCAGTATAGAGAGACACAAATTATTGAGACATGTATAAATCCACTAAATAGGTTCTAATTGAACTATTAAGAATCTACCAGTCCCTGTCACTGATTAATAACTCAATAAATCTCTCCAACCACACTGAAACACCAGATTCGAGGATTTATACACCAGAATACTCAACACTCAAAATAGAGTGATCTTCATTTTAACTAATGCATACAATGTACATAATATATACAAGGCCTCTCTCCTCTATGGTTTGATTTACTTGCTTAATGGGCCACTCTCTAATGCCTCTTAGGCTTACAAAATTATAAAAAAGGATACTTGTAACACCCCGGGTTTTGAGCCCCATATTAAATATTGTATTTGTTAAGTACTGAGAGGCCAGAGTGCCCAAACAATTAAAAGAGGCCAGCGTGCCTAAGAAATGTAATGTTTTGATCATTATTAATAATAAATACATCGCTGGTTGCTAGACAGACAAGGACTAGATTTATAGGGTGATATGATTCCATAAGAGAGGGGGCCTTAGGGGTTAAGTGTTTATTTCATTTTTTAATTACCCATTTTGCTTAATGGGGAAATCAGTTACGTGAGCTTCTTGGGGGAAGGCCATGAGGTTCTTGATTCTTAAGAGTTACATAAACCTGTCCCTAGTCTGTTGGGGGGGTTTGTGTTGGTTGTGGAGCCTGATTATCTTTCTGATTCAAAGGTCTTTTTTTTTCAGCCGCGTTTATACCCCATGAAGTATTTAAACCCCATAAGTATGTACACTCTTCCACGTGGGGGAGTGAAGAGGGGGGTTACCACCTCTGTAGGGTTTGGGGGCAAGCGGGCCCCTGGCGGGGGTTCAGAGGCGAAGCCCCCGAAGGAAAAATTTCCTTGTAAATGTATATTGTAATTTCATTGTAAATCTGGACCGTTCATTATAAGGTCGCAGATCTAACGATAGAAATTATGTTAGGTTTTTTTTCCCTCGGCAACCCTCTGTTATGAGGGAAATGTATTGCGACTATGCATTATGGCGAATATTGTATTCTGAGATAGGAGACTGTGAGAGAAAGAAGATGAAGTTACAACGAGTTTTCTATAGGTTGTATCCCTTCATTTGCTGGATAATAATAATAAAGGAAGGACCTGACAATTTATCCGATGGACGTAGCCCACACTGGGTGAACCACATATATCTGTGTCTCTATTGTATTGTGTATCTTATGTGTTTTGTTTCTGCATTTGTTTTATTTTATTGCTCCATGATCCTGTTTTTCTAACAACTGGTATCAGAGCGAAAGATAACTCGTAGGAAAGGAGGGTTCCTGGTTCAAGTGGGAGCAATGGTGGAAGATGGAAAGTTTGGGGTCGAGAAATTTAACGGCCAAACTACCAGTTATGGAAGATGCAGATGGAAGATTATTTATATCAGAAGGATATATTCCTACCATTGGGTGGAGCAGCAAAGAAGATGAAGGCTATGAAGGATGAAGAATGAGAGATTCTTGACATAAAGGCTCTAGGAACAATACGACTGAGCCTGGCAGCGTCAATGGCTTTCAATATTTCGAAAGAAAAGACAACAAATGCGTTGATGGACGCATTGGATAAATTGTATGAAAAACCCTCGGCGTCCAATAAGGTATTTCTAATGAAGAGATTATTTAATATGAATATGTCGGAAGGTGGGTCTGTTGCAGATCATTTAAATGATTTTAATACGGTTACTAATCAACTAAGTTCTGTAAAAGTGGAATTTGAAGATGAGGTCAGGGCTCTTCTAATCTTGTGCTCAATGCTAGAAAGCTGGAACGGCTTAGTCATGGCTGTAAGTAACTTTGTCTCTGTTTCAAATAATTTAAAATTTTATGATGTTGTTGGTGTTATACTTAGTGAGGAAATGCGACGGAAAAGCACAGGTGAGGCATTAGGTAATGTGTTGTACATGGATAATAGGGGAAGACAAAAGGATAGATGAAAGGGCCTAGGGAACTGTGAGAATTATAGGAAGGGCAGATCCAAATCTAGACTTGGAAATATAGAGTGTTGGAATTGTGGGAAGAAAGGACATCTGAAGAAAGACTGCAGAGCTCCAAAGAAACAAAGAGATGGACAACAAGAGAGAAACCGGGAAGCAAATGTAACAGGTGATGTGTTACAAGATGCTTTGATTCTTTCTCTAGATAATATTTCTGAGTCTTGGATAGTAGATTCAAGGGCTTCATTTCATGCCACACCCCATAGGAAACATTTTCTAGATTATGTTAAAGGTTATTTTGGACAGGTTCATTTGGGTGATGATGCACCATGCAAAATTGTTGGAATGGGAAAGG
>JZKD02S1649515.1:29866-52861 GCA_000966675.3 Picea glauca
TTTTCTCCATGGGGATTTGGAGGAAGAGATTTATATGCAGCAGCCACAGGGGTATGAGGTCAAAGGGAAGGAGAATTTGGTATGCAGGTTGAATAAGAGCTTGTATGGACTAAAGCAAACTCCAAGGCAATGTTATTTGAATTTTGATAGGTTTATGATAGAACGAGGTTATAGTAGATGCCATTCTGATCACTGTGTTTATTTCAAAAAGCTAGAAAATGGAAGCTATATTATCTTGCTATTGTATGTAGATGACATGCTTGTTGTAGGGTCTAATATGGATGATATAAATGTGATCAATAATAAATTAGCTAATTCATTTGCGATGAAGGATTTGGGTGATGCAAAGAAAATCCTTGGTATGAGAATAATAAGAGACATGAGAAATCACAAATTGAAATTGTCTCAGGGTGAGTACATAGAGAAGGTGTTGGAGAGGTTTAGAATGTAGAATGCAAAACCAGTTAGTACACCTTTAGCCAACCATTTCAAATTAACTAAGGAAATGTGTCCCAAGACACAAGAGGAGATAGAATACATGTCCAGGGTCCCTTATTCATCATCAGTTGGCAGCTTGATGTATTCAATGGTTTGCACAAGAACATATATTGCACATGCAGTGGGAGTTGTGAGAAGGTATATGGAAAATCTAGGTAAAGAACATTGGGAGTAAGTAAAGTGGATTATCAGGTATTTGAGAGGTACTACTACTCATGCATTATGTTTTGGTGGTTCAAACACTTTTCTACAGGGATATGTTGATTCAGATATGGTTGGTGATAAAGACAATAGGAGGAGCACCACAGGGTATGTTTTTACTATAGGTGGAACAACAATAAGTTGGATTTCGAAACTGCAAAAGGTTTTTACAATTTCAACAACTGAGGCAGAGTATGTTTCTGCTACATAGGCTAGTAAAGAGATGATTTGGTTACAGAGGTTTATGGTGGATTTGGGAAAGAAGCAAGAGAATAGCAGGTTGTATTGTGACAATCAGAGTGCCATTCATCTTGCAAAGAAGTCTGCCTTCCATTCGAAGACTAAGCATATAAAATTGAGGTACCACTTCATATGATCCACCTTGGAAGATGGACATTTGAAGTTGGAAAAGATACACACTAGCCAGAATCCTGCAGACATGTTAACAAAGGGAGTAACCAGGGAGAAACTGAGTTCCTGATCAGTTTCAGTTGGTATTCAAGAATGAATATGAATATAAGAAATTTTCCAGGTCCAATAAGGTTCAAATTCCAACATATACAACAATGGTGGAGTTGTTGAGATCAGTCTCCAAGTGGGAGATTGTTGGTTGTGGAGTGTGATTATCTTCCTGATTCAGAGGTCTTTTGTTTTTAGCTGTGCTTATACCCCATGAAGTATTTACACCCTAGAAGTATGTACACTCTTCCACGCGGGGGAGTGTAGAGGGAGTTTACCCCCTCTGAGGGGTCCGGGGGCAAGTGGGTCCCCAAAGGAAAAATTTCCTTGTAAATGTATATTGTAATTTCATTGTAAATCTAGACTGTTAATTATAAGGTCGCAGATCTAACAGTAGAAATTATGTTAGAGTTTTTTTCCCTAGAAGGCAACCCTCTATTATGAGGGAATGTATTGCGGCTATGCATTATGGTGAATATTGTATTCTGAGATAGGAGAATGTGAGAGAAAGAAGAGGAAGTTACAGGGGTTTGTTGTAGGTTGTATCCCTTCATTTGCTGGATAATAATAAAGGAAGGACCTGGAAATTTCTCTGGTGGACGTATCCCACACTGGGTGAATCATGTATATCTGTGTCTCTATTGTATTGTGTATATTCCGTGTTTTATTTCTGCATTTATTTTATTTTATTGCTCCACGATCCTGTTTTTCTAACAGTTCATTCTCTCTCACTCCCGTGCTTGTTCTAGTTCTGTTGTTGGTCGCCTCACTCATTCACTCACTCATTCATTCGTTCATGCATGCAATCCATTTCTTTATGTTCTCACCTTTTGTGGAGATCTCACTCCATTCATTTCTGTCGCCCACTCATCTTTCCTCATCCGTGTCTTGGCTTGGGAAGGGAAGATGAACTGTTGAAGAAAAACCATGGTATTGTTGGCTGTAGAGATTACTGGTGTAATCTAGCCATGATTTGAGGCTTGCTTTTCTGAGATGCTTTGGCATGTGTCCATATTTTCTCACAACTGCAAGTCTTGAGAGTCCCAACATGGAGATTTTGGACCAGATGCATTAAGCCCTAGAAGGAGAAGGACAGCCTCAGGGACTGCGTGGCAGAGAAGGGAGAGGGTCCATTCTCTTGGGTTTTGTAGGCTGGGTAGAAGAGATCTGGGTACTTGGATTGTTGTGGGTGTTGGGAAGCCTATGAGATCTTGAGTGCTGACTGGTTTGGGAAGCCAAGTAACACTATGGAACCATCCTTGTGGATTCATATCCCTGGCTCGGGGGTGACATTGTTGTTGAGAATTGGAACAACAGTGTCTATGATTGGGTGGAACATCCTTAGTTTGCAACCAGTAGGTGTCTTCTTTTATAAAATATAAGTTCTGTCTGTTATGGTATTATTAGCTATGTATGATTTATTCTGCTGTGTATTTATTTATCATTGAATTCAATATGTTTAGAGTATGCATGCTCGTTATGTATTGTTGTGCATGTCATATGTTTAGCATGAATTTGGATCAATGCATGTGAATATTTCATGCATTTCCCTGTTATTTAAAGTTAGATCAAGGGTCGAATTAGTCCAGGGGAGGGACTTATGGTTAGCATGCCCGACCTATGGGTAGTTGGGTATGTTACAGTTTGGTATCAAATATTAGTTCCGATACTAAGCTTAGATGGGCCGTGTAAACTGATATTAGAGCAAATGTTTCAAAGAGAAATTAAGTTGCAGAGTACCATAAGGAGTTGAGAGCGCACCTTAACTGTGCTTGAAATCTCAGGAGGTGTATCATTTTGGGAAACCACGATGGTCGTAGGATCTATTCGGGAAGGATCCAAATCCTTCACAACCATCATATCTGGGAAAAGAGCATAGACGTTAAACCCTCAAGTCCTTCGGACTTCACTGCTTCGGCAATTTTAAGTTTCTTGTCATAAAAGAAGCTCGAAGCCCCAAAGCTCCGAAGTCCTGTAGTGAATATATGCCATAGATCATTAGGAGGAGTACCAAATCATTGGATCTGGCCAAGGATAGGTCTAGTCTATTAGATCAAGCGTAGATCAAGAGGCAAAGAAAATTGGAGAAGATCAAAATCTAATCGTCCGATATGCATGCAGGCAAGTGTGAGTCATAGATCTCACAACAGTTCGGAGGTTCAACACTCTGGGAGACGTGAGTCCTCAAGCTACCAGGAGGGAAATCTCCCGAAGTCCCAAACTATGGATTTAATTAGGACCATTCCCGTTTGAGGAAACATGTCTTCATATCAGCCTATTTGGGAATTCGACGTTCAGGGGATTTGTGGTGTAGTGTGGAGAAGTATCCTAAAGTTACGAAGTCCTGAAGTCATGAAGCACTGGAGTGATGTCACCTAGGGTGATGTGGACACACTTTATTCTTTCCACGTGTCACTGTGTTCCAGGTTTTTCAAAGACTGTTCATGCCAGTTAGTATATGACATGTGTCACCCGTCAGATAGGGCCATGTGTTCATTCCTTATTTTCCACCATGTAGCACCCCTTGGTGTTTAGTTACTGATGAAGACTCTGGGAGTTCACTAATTCAGTGTTCGGAAGGAATGAGATGTGATGAAGGTGAAACCCCAAAATCTACGAAGAGCAGAGTAAATCCTCACCATTAATCGAGAGAGGACACGTGGTAGCAGATCCCGTAGTCCGGAGACTTGGCACTCCAGAGGATGTAAGGCCTAAGAAGTTGGGGTTGAGGATTCCTGAAGGCCAGAGTCCATCTCAACCATTGATTATAGTGGACACGTGGCACCAGATCCCAAGATCCAGAGACTTGGTACTCAAGAGGAATTGAGTTGCAAGTTTCTTTGAGTCGAGAACTCTGTAAGGCCAGAGTTAATCTCGACTGTTGATCGAGAGATGATACGTGGAGGAAGGAGAGGATCTACGGTAATTCAACACTCTGGGATATATTTTAAGAGGTGCTTTGGAAAACCTTGAATCTTGGAGCTGCGAAGAAAATCCTAGCCGTTGATCGAGAGAGGATACGAGGAAGTAGATCCTACAATCCATAGAATTGGCACTCTGGAAGGATTGAGAGTGTGGATAGTCTGAAACTCCTGAAGCTTGGAGTCCCAGAGCTCATGTTGACTGTAGATCTAAAAAGTGAATGAGGATCGTCGATCAGTGCATCCTTCGAGTATTCAAAAATTTGGCATTTGGGAGATTAGAGGTGTGTAGGCGCAAAGTTTGTCGAAGCCCAAATTACAAAGTCATAGAATACAGAAGTGATGTGACATGTTGATGTCACCTAGGGTGATGTGGACCATCATACACATGCCACATGTCCATTTGTTTCGTGTGTTTGATAGGTCATTTGTGCCAATGGAAATTTGACATGCGTCAAAAGTTGATTGGGCCATGTGTCACCTCCTTATTGCTGACACGTAGCACCCCGGGTGAACTGTACTAAGTAAGTAATGCAATAGATGTCAATAAAACTATTTAAATCAACCCACAGACCTACAACAACCGTTAGATCTATAGATCTACGGTGGAGATTTGGTTTAATATTCCAACGTAATATTAAATTTCCAAATAACAATTGGATTTCAAATGTATATTTCATAAAAATTGTGGGTCTGCCAAAGGTAGGGTCCACCATTGTGCTTTATAATCTCCACAATAAATACAGATTGTCTGATCTACGATCAGATTTCAAACTCAAAACAAAACTGTATTGAATTTAAATTACGGGTACAGGTCTCGACGTTGACCTGTGTGCATATACAATCTTCGCAATGGATTATGACCGTCGATCTTAGCCCTCGATATATTTTAAACCACACGATTTCAAATATAATAATTCTAACACATAAATATTTGACAGGGATTTTATATTGAAAGTAGAACTTTGATCTTCTAGATTCAACTGCAGAGTACACTTACAGTTCAGAGGTTTGGCAGTTCAGGGGTTGGGTGGTGTTCAACAACGAAATCCTCCAAAGCCGAAGTCCCAAAGCTCTGGATAATCACTTTTAAGATAAGAGGAGGGTCATATCCATGGTCACATGCGATTGAGCACTGAAGGAAAAATGGCTAATGGACAATTTTTTTTTTTGAAGAGGGAAAAGAGCTAAGGAAGGATTTGGCCCGTGGTTTCGAGCCGTGGTCACTTGGGAAAGTGGTTTGAAGGAAGTGCCTATGCATAATTGATTTCTGTATCGGCACAGGGATAACATGGAAGTGTTATTTATATATATTCTTCATGAGTTGAAAGGACCTATAGCATTGTTGACAAATTTTGTTTATCATATGCTTAATTCTGACAAAATGGTCACTTGCACATTTTACATAATTAAGGAGTTTAAACATATCATCTCAAAATCCATATTCCATAAATGGAATAAGGTGAGGGAGCCTCCAGCCATGATAAAGATGCCAAAGCCCATAATACTAGATTTGTTAATGCAGAGACAGAATCCAACGGGCACAAGAGTCGAGGGGAGCAAGAAACATTGATAGAAACTGTGAGAAGCCTGAAAATACAAGTGTAGAGATACAAGGAAGACAATGAGAGGCCAATGAGAGAGAAAATTCAGATAAATTCTCGAGTGTTGCAGAGCTTAAATTTAGTTGTAGAGACAAATAAAGAATGGCTCAAAGTAAGAGGAAGAAGCCATGTATAATGAAAGAAGAGATGATCGTAGAAGAGTTGGTTATTCCAAGAGTGCTAGCAGAGCTCATAGACATCACTCACCTCCTTACTCAACAAGAAGGTATTATGCATATGAAGACTCCATGAGTTGCCCAGAGGTGTCTCCTGTTAGGCACCAAAGAAGAAGGCATGAAGTGGACAATTTGCAAGGAGAGATAAGGAAGATTAAGCAACCATCCTTTGGTGGTGAAAGGGAAAGGGAAGATGATGTTGAAGATTTGTTTCTTGGACTCAGGAGATATTTCCAATTGCATAACTATTTATGAAAAATAGAAGCTATAATTTCCACCTACCATTTGCATGGGAAGGTTTCCATGTGGTGGGACCAACTGAAGCAAGTTGAGCATATTAATGAGAATAGGATCACTTGGAAGTAGTTCAAAAAGTATTTCTAGAAGGAGTACCTCTTAGAGAATTTCTATAAAAAGAAAATGCACAAGTTCTTTGAACTCAAGCTGGGAAGCATGACTATGGAAGAATATGAGAAAAATTTCTTGGGGTTGTTAAAGTATGTAGGGTTCATAAAATATGAGAAGGTGAAAATGCATAGGTTTTTAAGTAGTTTTACTTTGCTTTACAAACAAAAGATTTAGTATGATAAACCCAAGACCTTGAATGAGGCTATCAGGAAAGCTAAGTACCTGTATGAGCAAGGCCAAGGCAAAGGATCCATGCACAAGTATTGGAAGGATAAGAATAAGGATAATTCTGATCAGAGGAAGAAGGGATTCCAACCTCCTTTCAATAGAAATGAGCCAAATAAAAATAACCAAGATCAGTGTGCCAATGATGAATCCAAGAAAGAAGACTCCTTGGGAAAATGGGGAATACCATCAATCCAATGTTGGGGATGCAAGGAATATCACCTATACAAGGATTTCCCAAACATAAAGGATAGAGTGAAGACCATGCACAACATCCAAGAGGATACAACAATCGAAGACATGGGAATAATTTATGCAACCTTAGATGATCGACAAGTAGAATACCAATCCAACATGATCGAGGTGGAAGGTAACATCATAAGTCAATCTGTTGCTATTTTAATTGATTGAGGAGCACATCATAGTTACATTGATCCTAACATAGTGGATAGATTACATTTGGAGAAAATTAATCTTGGGAAATCAAGTTTGGTTTAGCTAGCCACTGGAACCAAAAGGAGGGTCCATGATATGGTCAAAGGTTGTTCCATAAGTCTTAATGGTGTGAATACTAGTGTTGATCTGAATATCATACAATTGGGATCTTACAATATTCTAATTGGAATGGATTGGTTGGACAAGCACCATGTTGTCCTAGATTGTCATAGCAAGACATTTACATGTCTTGATGGAGATGGAAAACATAGAACCGTGAAAGGTGTACCAAGACCCATCTCTATAAGGGAGATTTCAGCCTTATAGTTGAAGAGATGTTTTAGAAAGGGGTGTCAATTGTATGCAACCCATGTGGAGGAGACAAAAAATACAAAGGGGTCAAGCCTTGAAGATTTTACGGTACTACAAGAATTTGAAGATGTATTCCAGGAAATACCAGGGTTGCCACCAAAAAGGGAAATATATTTCTCTATTGATTTAGTGCCAGGAGATGCCCCGGTGTCAAAAACACCTTACAAAATGAGCACACCAGAGTTAAAATAATTAAAAATATAATTGGAGGAATTGTTGAAGGAAGGGTACATATGCCCAAGTGTTTCACCCTGGGGAGCGCCAGTACTCTTTGTCAAAGAGAAATATGGGACCTTGATGTTGTGTATTGATTTTCGATAGCTAAATTAGTCCACTATAAATAACGAGTATCCTCTACCCAAAATTGATGACCTCTTTGATCAACTAAGAGGATAAAATATATTTTCAAAGATAGACTTGAGATCAGGATACCATCAGGTAAGAATCAAATAAGAATATATCCATAAGACAACTTTTAGAACCAGGTATGGGCATTATGAATTGTAGTGGTACCTTTTGGATTGTCCAATGCACCAGTTGTATTTAGGTGCTTAATGAATGGCATATTCAGAGATTATTTGGATAAGTTTGTCATAGTATTCCTGGATGACATACTTGTCTATTCTAAGTCAGAGGAAGAGCATGAACATCACTTAAGATTGGTATTTCAAGTGCTGAGGGAACATTAGTTTTATGCCAAGCTGATTAAGTGTTCTTTTTATCAAGATAAGATCCACTACTTAGGGAACATTATTTCAGAACAGGGTATAGCAGTGGATCCAGAGAATATTGAAGCCATTAGAGGATGGCCAACGCCCAAGAATGTTTCAGAAGTGAAATATTTTATGGGGTTAGCTGGTTACTACATAAGGTTTATAATAGGGTTCTCTAAGATTGATTATCCCATCACTTCTTTGCAAAAGAAGGGAATTAAATTGAATGGACATTTGAATGTGAAGAGAACTTTAATTTGTTGAAGGAGTTACTCACTAGTGCACCTATGTTAAAGATTGTTGACCCAAATGAATTTTTTGTGGTATGTACAAATGCATGTAAGGAAGGACTTGGTGGAGTCCTCACTCAAAATGGACACGTCATTGGTTATGAGTCCAAAAATCTTAAGTAACATGAAGGAACTATGTCACACATGACTTGGAGCTTGCTTCCATTGTTCACATGTTGAAAATGTGGAGGCATTACCTCATGGGAAAGAGATTTGAATTGAGAACAAATCACAATGGTCTGAAGTATCTTTTTGAACAACTAACCTTGAATGCCAGGAAAACAAGATGGCCGGAATTTTTAAGTGAATACGAATTTGATATCAAGCATATCAAAGGAAAATAAAATAAAGTTGTCGATGCACTTAGTAAAAGAGTACATCTCATGCATGCTATAGTTTTTAGTATGCACCAGTCATACTTGAAGAGAAAATTTTTAGAGGCTATTGATATAGATCAACATTACCTATAGGTAAGGGAAAACTTACAACAAGGAGATGTACAACATAAAATGAAAGAGTATGAGATGAAGGAAGATGGATTACTTATGCATACAATAGAATTTATGTTCCTAGTTCCAGAGAAATTTGGAATCTTGTACTAAAATAAATGCATAATGTTCCATATGTTGGACATCCCGGTTACCAGAAAACGATTACAACAGTAAGAAGGAAATTCTTTTGGCCCATAATGAAAAAAAAAGATGTTTTTGATTACATCACCAGATATATAGAATGTCAGAGAGTGAAGGATGAGCATTGACACCCAATGGATTCGCTAAAACCATTACCAATTCCATAGAAGAAATGTGAAGTGATAACCATTGACTTTATAAATAAATTTCCCAGGACAACAAGACAACATGATTCAATCATGGTAGTGGTTGATAAATTGACAAAGGCTGCTGATTTTATATATGTGAAAACAACTCATACATAAGCTAATATTGCAGAAATTTACATGAGGGAGTTTGCTAGGTTGCATGGGATACCTAGGACAATTGTCTTAGACAAAGACACAAAGTTTACTTTGAATTTTTGGAAGGGATTATTTAAAGTATTTGGTTCAAATCTGAACTTTAGCACAACAGACCATCCATAGTCAGTTGGGAAGAAAGAGAGGGTCAACCGAGTAATTGAAGACATGTTGATAATGTATGTGATGGATAAGCCATCTAAGTGGGAAGATTGCGTGCACTTGGTTGAGTTTTCCTATAATAATGGGTATCAAGCTTCATTGAAGATGATCCCATTTGA
This sequence comes from Picea glauca, assembly GCA_000966675.3. NCBI lineage: Eukaryota > Viridiplantae > Streptophyta > Pinopsida > Pinales > Pinaceae > Picea > Picea glauca. The sequence goes on from JZKD02S1649515.1 coordinate 39,423, forward strand.
AGATCTTTATGGTAGAAAATGCAGTACTCCAGTAAGCTGGGACAACCCAGTAGATAGAGTGGTACTTGGGCCAGAGTTTCTCAAGGATATGGAAGACCAGATGGTTAAGATTAAGTAGAATTTAAAGGAAGCTTAGGATAGACAAAAAGTTTATGCCAATAAGAATAGGACAATAAGAGAGTTTAAAGTGGGGGAGCATGTTCTTTTGAAAGTGAACCCCAAGAAGATCTCTTTGAATTTGGGTAGCTGTACAAATATGGAAGCCAGATTTTGTGGTCCATATGAGATATTGGAAAGAATATGGCCAGTTGCATACATTCTTTCATTTACTGCTTCCATGAATGTGCATAATGTATTTCATGTCTCTTTTCTAAAAAAATATATACATGATCCTAACCATGTTATTTATTGGCATCTAATTCAGGTAGAGACAGAGGGAGACTTTCAGGTCCAACCAGTGCGAATATTGGAAAAAAAAGTCAAAATGCTCCGAAATCGAGTTATAGAGATGGTAAAAGTTCAGTGGACCTGCTAGGATCTTGAAGATGCTACCTGTGAGCATGAAGATTCCATACCCGCAACATTTTGAATAAATTTTTAAATTTTGATTCATGTTTGTATATGCACTAAGGACAATGCCAAAATAAGGGGGAGGGAATGTAACACCCCAGTTTTTGAGCCCCATATTAAATAATGTATTTGTTAAGTGATGAGAGGCTAGAGTGCCCAAACAATTAAAATAGGTCAGTGTGCCTAAGAAATGTAATGTTTTTATCATTATTAATAATAAATACATCACTGGCTACTAGACGAACAAGGACTAGAGTTATAGGGGGCTATGATTCCCCAAGCGAGGGGGATTAAGGGGCTAAGTGTTTATTTTATATTTTAATTACCCATTTTTTTTAATGGGGAAATCAGTTATGTGAGATTCTTAGGGAAAGGCCATGAGTTTCTTTATTCCTAAGAGTTGCATAAACCCGTCCCTGGTCTATTGGGGGGGTTCGTTCTCTCTAACTCCCATTCTTCTTCTGGTTTTTTTGTTGGTCACCTCACTCGTTCACTCACTCATTCATTCTATTAGCATTGAGAATCACCCACAGACTATTTATGACTCCATATCCCAATGGTCCATCACTGATCTGCAGTGATATCTATTGTATTTTCCTTTATTTAAAGTATTGCAGACCCACCTATTCAAAACCAAACTTATCTTTACATTTTGATGGGTACTAGGCTCACTCCCATTTGTAGTCTGAGGGTGATTCTCAGTGCTATGGAGTCATAAAATAATCTGAAGTGATATTTGTTGTCTTTTCCTTTCTTTAAAGTCTTGCAGACCCACCTATTCAAAACCAAAATTATCTTTACATTTTGATGGGTACTTGGCTCACTCCCATTTGTAGTCTGAGGGTGATTCTTAGTCCTAACACATTCATTCATGCATGAAATCCATTTCTCTCTATTCTCACCTTTCATGGAGATCTCACTTCATTCATTTATGTCACCCACTCATCTTTCCTCATCCATGTCTTGGCTTGGGAAAGGAAGACAAATTTCTGAAGAGAAACCATGGTATTGTTGGCTATAGAGATTATTGGTGTAATCCAACCATGATTTGAGGCCTGCATGTATCAGATGCTTTGACCTATGTTCAACTTTTCTCACAACTGCAAGTCGTAAGAGTCATATCATGGAGATTCTAGACCAACTGCACTTGAGACTTGGAAGGAGAAGGACAACCTGAGGGATTGTGTGGCAGAGAAGGGAGAGGGTCCATTCTCTTGGGTTGTGCAGGCTGGGTAGAAGAGATTTGGTTACTTAGATTGTTGTGGGTGATGGGAATCCCATGAGAGCTTGAGTGCTGACTGGTTTGGGAAGCCAAGTAACACTCTGGAACTGTCCTTGTGGATTCATAGCCCTAGCTCAGGGGTGACATTATTGTTGAGACTTGGAACAATAGTGTCTACGGTTGGGTGGAACATCCTTGGTATGCATGCAATTGGTTTCTTCTTTTATAAAAGATAAGTTCTCTCTGTTATGGTATTATTTACCTGTGTATCATTTATTTCTCTTTATATTTATTTATTGTTGAATGTGATATGTTTAGAGTATGCATGCTCATTTTGTGTTTTTGTGCATGTCATATGCTTCATTTCTCTTATGTTTAGCATGAATCTAGATCAATGCATGTGAATCTTTCATGCATTTCCATGTTATTTAAAGTTATAGCAGGGGTCGAATTAGTTTAGGGGAGGGACTTGTGGTTAGCATGCCTGAACTATGGGTGTCTAGGTATGTTACAATACTGAAACTAATTTTTTTTCAGATCCAAAATCCTCTCATTCAACTCCTCTATCTCTAGGATCTTTAGATCCATAAATCTCTCAAGAAATCCTCAAATATCTTAAGATCCACAAATCATTTAAGACATCTAACTCACCCCTAATATCTCTCTATGGTATCACAATTCTCAAGAAAAAACAAAACAAATAAATTTAATTACATAATCAATCATTCCTTTGTACTCCTTCTAGAATCCTCACAAAACATAGGAAAATACATTAAGTCAAACATTTGGGAACCCACTCCCTAGTAAATGAAAGACTCCCCAGGTCTTCATCAAATGTACAAGACTTGGAGGAAAAATGCTCCTGCATCAAGAAAGTTGCCCATTTTTGGATACCAAGATCAAGGAGCTTGCTTAAGACCATAAAGAGAGTTCTTAAGTTGATAGACAAGTCTTGATTCATTATGTACATAGCTGGGAGGTTGCTCTTGTTGGCAGGTTTATAGTTGGGAGTGAGCTTGTCATTGATGGAAAGAACAATGATGGAAAGAACAACGATGTAAAACAGGCTCGGAAGACATCGTAAGTCCAAACAAGAGGAGGGCACAAATGGAGGACAGATCTCAGGCGTTAGATCCAAGCACGGGGTTTGAATTTCGTTGGATCCAGGGGAACCTGCACCTTCTTTAAAGTGCAAGGAGAAGCGGGCTTACAAAATCCCAAAAGTAGGAGGACCGTCCATCTTCGGGCAGGACATGTAGTCATAGATCAAAATTTAGCTGACTGGAAAGTCAAAGGAAGGAGGTGCTCTAACCCCTCGAACTCGCGATATGCGAGATCGCAAAATGATCTGGACCGTCAATCGAAGAAGGACACGTGGCTAAAGATCAACATTTCGCTGACTGAAAGGTCAAAGGAAGGAGGTTCCCTAACCTCTCGAACTCGCGATATGAAAAATCACGATATAATCTCAGCCGTTGGATCAAGGAAAAAACTATACCGTCGATCCAAGAAGGACACATGGTGAAAGATCATCCTTTCGTTGAATGGAAAGTCAAAGCAACGGGGTTCCCTAACCTCTCGAACTCACGATATGCGAAATCATGAAATAATCCTAGTCGTTGGATCAAGGACGAATCTGGGCCGTCAGATCCAAGAGGTGAATGTGGCAGACCATGTCAGAAAGGACAGGTGGAAGACTACGTTAGAAACGACACGTGGCACAATCAAACAATGACAAGTGTCAAGATGATTCGACATTTTAGGAACCTAGAAATCACAATTCTGAGTGACATGTGGTAGCCACACAGATCATATCATGTCATCGAGTGACGTCATTCTGCGAGTTTAGTTTCGGGAGTTTTAGCATCAACACTCCCTCAAAGTCCCGAAAGCTGAAGTTCCGGGGTGGAGGATAGTCGTCCGATCACCATGGATCGGGGACCGTTGATCTGAAGAGCGAAGTGCTCAAATGGCTATCTAGTGGTCATATCTCGTGGTCACATTGTCGAGAGCTGGAGAGAAGAGCTAGAGAAGCCAAGCTCTATTTCAGAGTTCGTGACTTGGAGAGTCGAGACAACTCATCAGAGAATCCCCGAAATGTGAAATGTGAAACGCCTTCTAGCATAGGCTTTGGTCACCGCCGGTGGTCATGTGAGGGGAAGGAGCTAGTGTTTTCTAAGCTCCATTTCGAGGATTGCGACATGGGAGAGTCGATATGCCTCAACATAGGATTCCCAAATTACGAATTGCGAAAGCCCTTTATGGATAAGTGCTTGGTCATCGTTGATGGTCACGTGAGTGGAAGGAGCTAGCATAACTACGCTCCATTCCAGGTATCGATAATTCTAGATGAAGGAGTCAAGGAGACTCATGGAAGTCTCCCTGAAACACAAGTTGCGAAGTACCTTTTTGATTAGGCCTGTGGTGACAGCCAGTGGTCTTTTCGAGAGGCATCCTGCACCTGGTGCCAGTTCACGTAGGGATCATTCACGAGGAACCGTTAATCTATGGTTTTTCCCTCCAGCAAGATCTCAACCATTCAAAGACTCCAACAACCAAAGAATCCATACTTGACTGTCTGTAACTGCCAGGACGAAGTGATGGCATCTGCCAGAGAATTTGAAGAGTCTTTAGGGTGATCGACAGAGAAGACGAAGAGTCTCGAGGCCACTGCCAGTGGAGTGTAGACTCATCAAAGAGTCGACTGACAGATGGAAGGGGGTCAAAGACTGTTACATCAAGTGAAGACAAAGGACCTCATGAGAAGTGCGAGTGATGATGAACATAGGAACGATATGCAGTGGCATAGCTCATGTAGAAGGCACGAGGTGCACTAAGACTATAAAAATGGAGAACAAAGAAGGGATCATGTCACTGCTATTGTGAGTAGTGCATGCATGTAAAAGCATGAGGTGCAGTAGCTAAAGCATAGAAGAAGAAAACAACAGAAATTCATATCCGTGAGAAGAAGAGAAATCCGAGGTGTGCATGCTGAGACAGAGGAGAAGATCAGAAATCTGAAGAGGATGCAAGCAGGGAGACACTGATGGAGGCAGAGCAGATAAGCATAGAAGAACATTGATAAGCCTGGTAAGACAATAAAAACTATTGAATCACTGTAATAAATTCACAGAAAACAAATTTTTATATTTCAGGGTGGATGGGAGGTGCTAGGGATGACTGTTGTCCTTAGAGTTTCAAGTAGGTGCTTGAACGCAGGGAGTTATAGCTTCCATCTGGTTGCAGCCAGAGAAACTAGGGTGGTAGGGTGGTGCAAGGGAGAACATTGGTTCTCTGATATATAGGTCGGTGCTTGTATGACTGGAAGTTGGTGCTTCCATCCAGTTAGTGCTGGAGCATTCAGGGAGTTGGTACTTCCTTCTAGTGGGTGCTAGAGAAACCAGAGAGTTGGTTCTCTCAACAAGTAGTGGCTTTCAAAATAGAGGTGGTCGCCTTATTATGAGTTGGTGCTCATAAGAATGATAATGTACAGAAGATAATTATCATATAAAGAAGAAGAGGTTTTCACCCTTTATGGGTTTCCTCAGGAATATATGTCTCTGTATTGTACATGTGTGTGATTGATGTTGAATACTCTACTGCTTATTTATTGTGATCATCATTGAGAGTTTTGTAATGAATTTAAAAATGGATATAATTGTTTAAGCACAATAACAACTGATTCACCCCCCCTCTCAGTTGTCCAACAATGGGTATTAGAGCTGACCCTTTTTATCTAAGGGTAGATCCTAGAGCTTAAACATGTCAATCCATGAAGTAACTTCAACCAATAAGGCCCCTCTCTTCAATGGAACAAACTTTGCCTTCTAGAAAGTTAGAATGAGAACCTACATAATGTCTTTAGGTGCAGATGTCTGGGATGTGGTAGAGACTGGTTATGTAAATCCAATTGTACTAGCTAATAAGGATGACACGCTAGAATTCAGCTTCAACGCTAAGGCAATGAATGCTATTCTGAGTGGGCTTGCAGAAGTAGAATTTGTAAATATTATGCACTTAGAAACTACCAAAGAAATGTGGGACAAACTCATTAGCAGTTATGAAGGTAATGATAAGGTAAAGGATGCCAAGCTTCAAACCTACAGAGTACAGTTTAAACAACTGAATATGAAAGAGGATGAAACTATTGGAAAGTACTTTATGAGAGTTTAAGAACTAGTAAATGCAATGAAAGCACTTGGTGAAAAAATTGAGGAACCCTATTTAGTTCATAAAATTTTGAGATCTCTACCAGATAGGTTCAACCCAAAGGTCTCTGCTATAGAATAAATTAATGATCTAAAAGCCTTGGAGTTTGATCAACTTCTAGGAACATTGACTGCATATGAAATGAGAATAGTTAAAGATAAACCCACCTCCAGAGAAGCATCATTTAAAACAGACAAGAATGAGGATTCTGAGCTTGATGAAATTGAAGCAAAATTTGTGAGAAGACTGAAGAAGGGATTAGGCAAATACAAAGGTAAACTACCTTTCAAATGTTTCAACTATGGTAATATAGGTAATTTTGCAAATAAATGTCCTCACAAAAGAAAGGATCAGACATATGATGATGAGGAGAAGCACAAACACAAAAAGTTCTTTAAAGAGAATAGTTTTAAGAAGAAAAATCTTTGTGTAAACAATGATGATGATCCTTCAGATGATGAAGACAATGAATCCTCTATTGAACATAAATTAAATGAATTCATGCTTATGGACAAAGAGGATTATGACAATAAAAGCACAGGAAGTGATGCTAATGAAGAAGAATCTGTGGTTGATATAGAAGGAGAACTGATCAGTGCACTAGAAGAGATTGACAAACTCATAATTAAGAAGAGAAAACAAAAATGATTGTTGATACAGATCAAGAAAAGCAGTAAAGAACCTGATCAAGACTTTGTCGTACTAAAAGTGGAATTAGAAGAGGCAAAGAAAATCAAAGACATTCCGAAACAACAGTTGTCAGAAAAGAAGGCAAGATGTGAAGCTATGGAAAAGGAAGTAGTGAAAAGTAGGAAAGAGTTGGAGAAGTTTCAAGCCTTGTATCATCAGAATCTGTCAAGTATCAAAGCCTTAGAAGAATTGGCCAGTATTTTGAATCAGCAAAGAAACCCAAAGCTGAAAACGGGTCTGGGTTATGAAGAGGGATCAACTAGTTATCAACCAAGCAACAAAGAACCCATCAAGTTTGTCAAATCTACCACTAGTGACAGGAAAAAACTTGCAGAAACAAAAGAAGCTAATCAACTTCCCATGAGGAGAAATGAAAGAGGTACCAGAACTAAAACTATAGATCAGAGAAATAATGTACTCTCTATTCAAAGAAATCATCAGCATGGAAGAAATCAACCTTCTCAAAGAAGACAACCATTTTCCAGGTACAAAGTATTTTTCTATGGATATTGTTATTTCTGTTCCAACATTGGTCACAAAGCTGTAAACTATTCTTTAAGATTTAAATATGAGAAATCAAAATATTCAAGGACTAGATATCTGCCACAACAAAGAATGAGACAACCAAGTAACAAACAATCAAAGACTGTAAATAATGTGATGGCTAGAAAAAGGACACAGGTTAAGCATAACAATCGTTATGATCCTTTATTCAATGAACCATAATGTTACACCTGCCATAATTTTGGACATAAAGTTGCAAACTATTGCTTAAGGAACTACGAGCCAGATTTGAACCCCTCTACTGAAAATGTCAAGGTTTGGAAGATGAAAGAAAATGACAAGTGTGGACTAGTGCTGTCAGCCCAAAGACAACAGAACCCCTGGTATATTGATAGTGGTTGCTCCAAACATATGACGGGAGACAAAGGTAAGTTTCTATCTCTAAGTGAAATAAAATCAGGAAATGTAACCTTTGGAAATGATGCTCCAGTTAAAATCAAGGGTAAAGGGATGGTGAGTCTAAGTAATGGCAAAGGAAAAGCCCATAATGTTCTGCTTGTAGATGGGTTGAAACATAATCTACTCAGTGTAAGTCAAATGTGTGATAGAGGATGTGAAGTGGTTTTCACTTCCAAGGACTGCAAGATAAAATATGTAAACTCAGGACAAGTAGTGGCTAAAGGCATAAGGACATAAAATAATGTATATGTGCTAAAATAAGATAGAGAAGAGTGTCATCTAAGAAAACATGATGAGAGCTGGTTATGGCATAGGAGACTTGGACATCTAAACTTTGACCACTTAATCAAGCTCAAAAATCTTGAGGCAGTAAAAGATCTTCTGAGAATATCAAAGCGAAAAGATTCTATGTGTAAACCCTGCCAAGTAGGAAAGCTAACCATGACACAATTTAAATCCAAGAGCTCTACTTCAACAGAGAAACAAATCCAACTAGTTCATATGGATTTATGTGGACCATAAAGACAGGAAGGCATAGGGAAAGAAAACTACTTCATGTTGATCATTAATGATTACTCAAAACTAACTTGGGTTGCCTTTCTCAAGGAAAAAGCTGAAGCATTTAAGAAATTTAAAATATTTAAGGATTTAATTGAGAATCAAACAAGAAAGAGGTTAAAGGCAGTGAGATCAGACAGAGGAGGCGAATTTATGTCAAGTGAGTTCAAGTAATTCTGTGATAAACATGGGATCAAGAGAGAATACACAATCCCAAGAACTCCACAACAAAATGGAGTAGTTGAGAGGAAAAACAGAATAGTGTAGCAAATGGCCAGGTCAATGATGAATGAGAAGAACATTGGTCAAACCTACTAGGTAGAAGCAATATACATAGTAGTCCATGTTCTTAACAAATCCCACCTCAGACTACACACTGACAAGACACCCTATGAATTGTGGTATGGGAGACTTGCTTCAATCAAACACTTCAAAGTCTTTGGGAGTAAGTGTTACATAAAGAATAATGATGAGAACCTTGGAAAGTATGATGATAGGGCTAATGAAGGCATCTTCTTAGGGTATTCTACAAATAGTAAAGGATACAGATGCTATAATAAGAGGCTGCATAGATTGGTTGACTGTATTGACATAAATGTTGATGAAGGAATCCTAGTAAGAGAGGTGAACAATACTGAATCAACAACAAAGGATATAGATGAATTTGAAGCTGAATAGGTCTAAGAATTAGAACAAGAAGACTCTGAGCCAGATGAAGATGCAAATATTCAGACAGACTCAAATCAGCAGACAACATCAAATTCCTCCTCCAGAATCACTCAAAAGAATCATCCTGCAAGTCAGATAATTGGTGAAAAAGACAAAGGTGTACAAACCAAGAGAAGGATAATCAAAAACACCGAACAATCACATATAGCCTTCATATCCATGCTGAAACCCAAGAATTTTAATGAAGCTAGCAAAGATGACCATTGGGTTCAAGCCATGAATGATGAACTTGATCAGATTGAGAAAAACAATACGTGGGAGATGGTTCTTAGACCTGAAGGTAAAAATATCATTGGTTCCAAATGGATCTTTAAGAACAAAATGAATGAGAAGGGACAAGTTGTCAGGAAAAAAGCAAGATTGGTCTATAAGGGCTATGCTCAAATAGAAGGACTGGATTTTGATGAAACATTTGCGCCAGTAGCAAGACAAGAAGCGATCAAAATATTTCTTGCCTATGCTTATCATAAAAAGTTTAAAGTTTATCAAATGGATGTCAAGTCAACATTTCTAAATGGAGATTTAAAAGAAGAAGTTTATATGGAACAACCAAAGGGTTTCAAACTGACAGATAATCCTGACCTAGTATGCAAGCTGAAGAAAGCCTTATATGGGTTAAAACAAGCTCCTTGTTCCTGGTATTACAGACTGGATAAGTATCTCCAAGACAAAGGGTTCAAGAGAGGAACAATTGACAACACTCTATATATAAAAACAGAGGGTAATGACTTACTCATCGTGTTGGTCTATGTAGATGACATAATCTTCAGATGTAATAATGATTCATTGGTACAATGGTTTGCTTCTGCTATGGAGTCTGAGTTTGAAATGTCTATGATAGGGGAACTGTCATTTTTTCTTGGTCTGCAAATTACTCAGAAGTCTGAAGGAATATTTATTTCTCAAGAAAAATATCGAAGAGAAATGTTGAAAAGGTTTCAAATGGAATATTCTAAACCTATGGGCACACCTATGGTTACTGGATGCAAATTAAGCAAGGATGATGACTGACCTGATGTTGATCAAAGTTCATATAGGTCAATGATAGGCAGCCAATTCTATATCACAACATCCCATCCAGACATAATGCATGTTGTTGGAATAGTAGGAAGGTATCAGGCAACACCCAAATAGAGTCATTTGCTAGCTGTCAAAAGAATATTCAGATATTTGAAAGAAACAATGAACTATGTCCTATGGTATCCTAAGAACCAGAATTTTCAATTATCAGTCTACTCAGATGTTGATTGGGCTAACTGGATGGATGAAAGGAAAATCATGAGTGGAGGTGCGTCGTTCTTAGGAGATTCTCTAGTAGCGTGGTTGAGTAAAAAGCAAGGTTCCATTTCTTTATCAACTACAGAGGCATAGTACATTGTTGCTGCTACTTGTTGCACTCAGGTATTATGGATGATTTAGACACTTGCAGACTTGAAGGTAAAATATACTGCACCGATCCCAATTCATTGTGATAACACTAGTGCCATAAGTGTGTCAAAGAATCCTGTATTCCACTCCAAAAGCAAGCACATTCCCATAAAATACCATTTTCTGAGAGAGCAGGTCACCAATCATATTGTTCAGGTTCATTACATTCCAACCATAGAACAAATTGCACAGATCTTTACTAAACCCCTAGCCAAGACACCATTTGAATATCTTTGTCAGAAGTTGGGTGTCATCCCATCTCACACCTAAGAGAGTCCATCCTGTTAGGGGGAGTATGTGTTGGTTGCATATCTGATACCTCCTATGAAGTACTGCAACAACTTAGGGGGAGCATGTTTTCTTTGAAATTGATGTCAAAGGGGGAGAAAAGGAGTGGAGTGGTCCAAACTGGATGCTATAGATGGAGGTCCAAACAGATTAGTGTAGTTGTTTGGGGTTGCCATCAATTCTAAAGGGGGAGATTGTTGGCAGGTTTATATTTGGGAGTGAGCTTGTCATTAATGGCAAGAAAAATGATGGCAAGAACAACAATGGAAAACAGGCTCGGAAGACATCATAAGTCCAGACAAGAGGAGCTCATAGATGGAGGACAGATATCGAGAGTTAGATCTGAGCGTGGTGTTCGACTGTCATTGGATCCAGGAGAACTTACATGCTATTTAAAGTGCAAGGAGAAGCGAGCTTACAAAATCCCTAAATAAATAGGACCGTCCATCTTCAGGCAGGACACGTAGTCACAGATAAACATTTTGCTGACTGGAAAGTCAAAGGAAGGAGGTGCTCTAACCCCTCAAACTTGCGATATGCAAGATCGCGAAATGATCTGGACCATTGATCCAAGAAGGACACGTGGCTAAAGATCAACATTTCGCTGACTGAAAGGTCAAAGGAAGGAGGTGACCTAACCTCTCAAACTCACGATATAATCTCAGTCGTTGGATCTAGGACAAATATGGACCGTCGATACAAGAAGGACACGTGGCGAAAGATCATCCTTTCACTGACTAGAAAGTCAAAGGAATGGGGTTCCCTAACCTCTCGAACTCGCAATATGCGAAATCACGAAATAATCCTAGTCATTGGATCAAGGATGAATCTGGGCTGTGAGATCTAGGAGGTGAATGTGGCAGATCACGTCAGAAAGGACAGGTGGAAGACTACGTCAGCAATGAAACATGGCATGATCAGACAATGACAAGTGTCAAGATGATTCGGCATTTCAGGAACCTATAAATCATAATTCTGAGTGACATGTGGTAGCCACACCGATCATGTCATGTCATCGAGTTACGTCATTCCGGGAGTTTTAGCATCAACACTCCCTCAAAGTCCCGAAAGATAAAGTTTCAGGCTGGAGGATAGCCGTCCGATCACCATGGATCATGGACCATTGATCTAAATAGAGAAGCGCTCAAATGGCTAGCTAGTGGTCATATCTCGTGGTCACATCGTTGAGAGCTAGAGAGTAGAGCTAGAGAAGCCAAGCTCTATTTCAGAGTTTGTGACTTGGAGAGTCGAAATGACTCATCAGAGAATCCCTGAAATGCGAAATGCGAAAATCCTTTTGGCGTAGGCTATGGTCATCACTGGTGGTCATGTGAGGGGAAGGATCTATCATTTTCTAAGCTTCATTTTCGGGATTGCGACATGGGAGAATCGAGATGCCTCAACATAGGATTCCCGAATTACGAATTGCGAAAGCCCTTTATGGATAAGCGCTTGGTCATCGCCGATGGTCACGTGAATGGAAGGATCTAGCATAGCTAGGCTCTATTCCAGGTATCAGGAATTCCAGAGGAAGGAGTCAAGGAGACTCACGACAGAATCCCCAAAACACAAGTTGCGAAGTGCCTTTTTGATTAGGCCCGTGGTGACAACCATTGGTATTTTGGAGAGGCATCCTGTGCCTGGTGCCAGTTCACGTAGGGATCATTCACGAGGAACTGTTGATCTCTGGTTTTTCCCTCCAGCAAGATATCAACCGTTCAAAGACTCCAACAGCCAAAGAATCCATACTTGACTAGTTGTAACTGCCAGAACGAAGTGATGGCGTCTTCCAGAGAATTCAAAGAGTCTTCAGGGTGATCGACAGAGAAGATGAAGAGTCTCGAGGCCACTGCCAGTGGAGTGTAGAATCATCATAGAGTCAACTGATAGATGGAAGGGGGTTGAATAATGTTACATCATGTGAAGCCAAAGGACCTCATGAAAAGTGGGAGTTATGATGAACGTAGGAATGGTATGCAATGGCATAGCACATGCAGAAGGCACAAGGTGCACTAAGACTATAAAAATGGAGAATAGAGAAGGGATCATGTCACTTCTTTTGTGAGTAGTGCATGCATGTAGAAGCATGAGGTGTATTAGCTGAAGCATAGAAGAATAAAATAACAGAAATGCATATCCGTGAGAAGAGAAAGCCGAGGTGTGCATTTTGAGACAGAGGAGAAGATAAGAAAGCTGAAGAGGATGAAAGCAGGAAGACATTGATGCAGACAGAGAAGAGCAGCATAGAAGAACCGTGATAAGCCTGGTAAGCCAATAACAACTATTGAATCACTGTCATAAATTCACAAAAAGAAAATTTTTATGTTTCAGGGTGGATGGGAGGTGCTAGGGAGGACTATCGTCCTCAAAGTTTCCAGTAGGTGCTTGAATGCAGGGAGTTATAGCTTCCATATGGTTGCATCCAGAGAAACTAGGGTGACATGGTGGTGCAAGGGAGAACATTGGTTCTCTGATATATAGGTCGGTGCCTGTATGACTGGAAGTTGATGCTTCCATCCAGTTGGTGCTGGAACATTCAAGGAGTTGGTACTTCCTTCTAGTGGGTGCTAGAGAAACCAAAGAGTTGGTGCTCTCAACAAGTAGTGGCTTGAAAAATAGAGGTGGTAGCCTTATTATGAGTTGGTTCTCATAAGAATGATAATGTGCAGAAGATAATTATCTTATAAACAAGAAGAGGTTTTCACCCTTTATGGGTTTCCTCAGGAATATCTGTCTCTGTATTGTACATGTGTGTGATTGATGTTGAATACTCTACTTCTTA
>JZKD02S1649515.1:75191-91914 GCA_000966675.3 Picea glauca
AACCGATTCGATATGGTCCTTTCAAGATTATCGACAAGATTGGTAACGATGCTTTTCGTTTAGATTTGCCTCCTTATATGCAGATGTATGCAGTTGTTAATGTTGAGAATTTGAAATTATATGAGCCTCCATTGATTGATGATCAAGGAGATCATGTTCAGATTCCTTCCATAGATGATTTTTCCACAAAGTATCTTACAAAACTGCATGAAGACACCATCCTTGACAGGAGAATGCGAACTTCAAAATGAGGAAATGTGGAGTATCTTTGAGTTGGTCTTAAAGGGACGAATCCAAGCAAATCCAAGTGGATTGAGGTTGGAAGGGTGAGGGAACTATACCCTCATCTTCACATAGACTGAAAATAGTCTTTTGGAGGTCCAAAAGCTTCCCAATGGGGAGGTGTGATCAGGGAATCAAATTTTGCTCAAAAATTCAAAGTGCTCAGAATCACTTCAAACCAAACGAGAGCGTAGGCCTCTTCGTTGCGAACCCAATGCAACTCGTTTCGTCTCAAACGGACGTTGGGAGCGAGAGATATTGCAATCTGTTCAGAAAGTCAAACAAGCAAAAAAAGGATGCTGACTGTACAGTCCGTATAGTCCGTACAGGATGACGTGGCAGGGCCATACGACCGTATGATGACATGGCATGTGCTGACATGGCAGAGTTTGGTTGGCAATTGAGGGCGAATGATATCTTGACATGTGGCATTGTTTGGTCAAGTGATTGGGTGCCACGTGGCCCAATCATGGGCTGCCACGTGGCACCCCGGTATTGGCAATTTGTTTGTTTGTTAAAATGTATTGGAGTCCGTGGGGTTCGACCCCTGGACCTTCCCTCCACATAGCGCCTTTGCAAAGACCATCCGACCAATGGACCACCGGTTGTAACTTAATATATGTATGAGTTCAATTGTATTTAAATTCAAGTTATGTGACCGTTGGCGGGGGGGTCGGGCCGGGGCTTAGCCCCGGTCCGCGGTCATTTGTTTTTTCATATGCCCATGCCATATACCATATCACCCAATGGTTGGCGCGTGGGGTTTTAAAACATAGCCCATGGTTTTGTTAACTCATATGACCATGAATGGAGTGCGAGGGAAGTTCAACGGTTTTGTAACGGTTATCCATTTTGCCAAGGCGCGAGGTCGTATGGACCCCCATGTGCCCAGGTTCTAGGCGGTTAGGGGTTGGCGCACCCATAATCATCCTACAGTTTGCACCGTTGGCGTGGTTGCACCCGGTGCTGGTTTTTTACGCTATATATTGCGTGTGTGCCAGGTTCATGTTAGAAGGGTGTGTTTTGTAGATGCAGAGACAACAAGCTTGAAGAGGAGACTTCTAGGAGGCCTAACTTCTTCATTTTTCGACCGATTGAGGTGCCGAAAAAGCCCATCTAGGGGTTTTTGGATGCTCTGAAGCCATTGGAGTAGTCGGTTTGTCAGTTTTAGCATTGTATGGCATGTTTTTTATCACTTTGAGCAATTAATAATAATGATCCATTGGAAGCTGGACCAAGAGATGTAGCCCAGGAGAGGGGTGAACTCTTTTATCAATTGTCGTGTTTATGTTCATTGATTATGCTGCTGTCTATGTGTATTTTTCATGAGTAATCCCTTAATTTATGTGTTGCAAAGTTGATCCATTTGCTTTTAACAAATAACATTTACTTGCAATAATTTCAAGATTTTCAAGTCTTCTTCATTTTTAGATCAACATGGTAAATGGGGCGCTTCCTTCAACAAATTTAATAATTTGAAAATCTTCTTCTATAGAAGTTCCATTGGCAGTCATAGGTACCTGAGTGAGCCTTCTACATAGGTTTACTAGTTTTCCTCTGAACAATCCTACTCTTCTTAATGAAGGAATCATAGTAGGCCTCCCTATAGCTTCCCAAGTTCTCTCTGTCATGATATTCACCTGTGTCTCTTCATCCATAACACAATCAATGTCTAAGTATCCTATTCTTGCTTTGAGGAATTATTTTTCTTTGAAGATCTCCAATAATCTGACATGTCGGTGGTCATCCAGGGTTTCCTTCATCTGTAGAAATACTTGCTCGGATTCTTTCTTGGATTCTACCATAGTCTTCGTTTCTGGATCCGCATTAGGGTTTTCTTGGTTCAGATTCATTCTTTCAACTTTAGCAATCATTCTAGGGCAATCCAACACCTCATGGTCCATAGCCTTACAACAAAAACAACTAGGTATTTTTCCAGGTCACTCCTTAGAAAGGTGTCCCGGTTTTCTGCAATTGTAACAAAGGGTTAATCCTCTCTTTCGTTTAAATGGTCCCTAGCGTCTCCTGTACTGCGTGCTAGGATCATAGGAGCTAACCTGCAACAAATGCTTTCTAGGATCCTGCATCCATTTGTTAGTCCAAACATTCTTTCTATGCATAGGTATAACATATCTTTCAATATTCTTGTCAGATCTATTAATATCCAATCTTCTTTCATCTATCAATACCCTAGTTTTCAAACTAGTACAGACTCTATTAAACATACCTAGATTCATACTCTAGAAACAAAAATTTCCACTTATCTTGCTTCTACAGAGCACAAAGATTTCAGATCTAAAACATTCCACTATTCATACCTTTATCATAGCACAGAGCTTTCAGATCTTACCTCAGAAATTCTCACTTTTACCTTTCTTAGAGAACAAATCTTGCTTCTCTCCTTGAGATCTGATCTCCTTTATTCAGATCTGGTTTCTTTCTTTAGCACATAGATTTATAAATCAAGTATAATACTGTGCACTAGGGCAACAGATCTATGCACAAAGATTTCACAACTCTAGGATGAATCTTTGCACAAAGATTCTTCTTCCTTAGTTCCCAACAATCACAGTTTTAGGTCCCGACAATGGAACCATTTGTTGGCATAGGGGCATACCCAGGGTTCAACGCTACAACAATGCACCAAAAAAACCCTAACTACCGACCCTTTCGGCAACACTTGCGAAGAAGATGAAGTCTCACCCAAGGTAGAGGCAGGGGTGGTCGCGAGACTCAAGTGTGTGCAACCTTAGCTGGGACACAGATCTGTGATTATGATACTTAATAGAGCACTTAGCAATTTCAATTCCTCAATATGCAATCAATGTCCACTTCACTGATAAAATAGAGCTTCACAACATTCACACTAATCTAATGTATTTAAGCACTTAGCATAGGTAAATAGATCAGATATAGCAGATCAAGCACTAAGAATATTCATACAGATCAAACCTGACATTATCATATATCATTAGCACTAAGCATAAGGAAATTTATCTAATCATCTAAAAGCACTTAGAAAATAACATATAAACGCATCAGAACATCACACAGAGTAGAGTAACAAATTATTTACGTGGTTCACCCCCACCCTGGGGCTACATCCACCAACTCTTCTTCTTTATTGTCTTCAGTCAATTGGTTACAAGAACAGAGCCTCAAAACCCTTCTTCGCATAGGACAAAATATCTGCACAGCTCGTTAGATCCTTCTTCCTTGCGTTACAACACAAAGATTTCCACAGTTTGTTACCACCACTTGCACTTATCTCTGCAAGTCTCTTATAGTCATGCACAAAGAATCTATAAACCATACTTGTTCTTAGTACATAGCCATCTTGCATACACCACATAGATGCACTACTACTTCTATCTTGCCTAAGAATCTATTTATATATTACAAAATAGGCCTAAACATGGGTAAACCCATGGGCTGACGTTCCAATCCTGTTACATAATCCCAAAAACCCAAAAAGGACCCAAAAGGGGTCAAGATCCCATGATCTCCGCTTCGTCTTGTGCTCCTCCTTCGACAGGCTGTCGAAGTCCACAATAGGTCAACATGACCAAGAATCTCCCAAAACTTGGTCAAGGGCCAACACCTAGTGAAACACAGAGAAGAAATTACAACAGGTTTGAATCTTTGAGCACTGAAGTGGAATGTTACAAATGTAACAATTTTGGACGCATGGACAAATATTGGAGAATGACAGTCCCTCCTAGAGAACCACAACATAATAACAATAGTCACAAGCAGGAACCTCAGAAAAGAACATGGATAATAAAGTAGGATCAATATAGCAATGAAGAATGCACACTTTCTGTATAAGCTAAGCATAAGAAACGTAGTTGGTATGTTGACAGTGGTTATTCAAAACACATAACATGTGATAGAGACAGGTTTCTTACATTACGAAAGGAAAGAGATGGATCAGTCTCCTTCGGAAATGATAATTCAACTAAAATCATTGGAAAAGGCACTGTCAGAATAGGGAACAAAAATACCAAGTTAGAAAATGCTCTACTAGTAGAAGATATGAAACATAATCTTCTAAGTGTGAGTCAAATGTGTGACCAAGTTCATAAAGTTACTTTTGATTCACAAAAATGTGAGATAAGAAAACAAGGTTCAGAAAAATTGATTGCTACAACTGTGAGAACTTCAAGAAACATATATGTATTAAGTGGAATTGGAAATGAAAAGTGTTGTCTAGGAAAGGAAGATGAAAGTTGGCTATGGCACAAAAGAATGGTGTTGGCCCTTGACCAAGTTTTGAGGAACACTTGGTCATATTTGACCCTTTTTGGACTTTGACGGCCTGTCAAAGATGGAGTGCCATGCAAAGCAGAGATCATGTGATCTCATCCCACTTTTGGGGCCCTTTTAGGGTTTTGGGTTAATGTAATGGGAAAGGGATGTCGGCCCATGGGTTTACCCATGTTTAGGCCTATTTTGTAAAGTATAAATAAGTAGCTAAGCAATGTAAGAGCGGGTGAGAAGATAATATAATTTCTAGAAAAGGCTTTGTGTATATTGTGTGACCGACTTGCAGAGTTGAGTGCAAGTGTTGTAAGTGCTGAGAACATAGATTGTAAAAAGGATTTGTGCTATATCTACTCGGGGAAGGAGGATCTAGCGAGGTGAGCACAGATCTCCTGTCCTATGTGAAGTACAAGTGTGAGCTCTGTGCTGTAACCCAATTGACCAAAGCTAATAAAGAAGAAGAATACTTTGTGGAAATAGCCCTAGAGTGGAGGTGAACCACAGTAACTCTGTGTGTTGTGCGTGGTGCTTCGATTTAATGTGTTGGTTTCTTTCCATGTGTTGTGCTTGATATAATTATGCTATGTGCTTTTCTATTATATACTTAGATAGATCCACTTTGCTTTGTGCTTCTTATATGTATGGTTATAGATTTGACATATATGAAAGTGTTGAGTGCTAGACCTATTTTGTTGTTGCTAAGGACTAAATTAACCTAGATCTAAGTGAATGCTGCGGTGCTCTGTGCCATCTGCAGAGTGCCATGAGGGTAAATATTGATGAATGATCTATGCTAAAGTGCTTGCTAAGAGTAAGAATCACAGATTTGTGTCCCAACTAAGGTTGCAGACACCTGAGTCTTGCAACCACCCCTGCCTCTACCTCGAGTGAGGCTTCATCTGCTTCGCAGGTATTGCTGAAAGGGTCGATAGTTAGGGTTTTGTTGGTGCGTTGTTGAAGCGTTGAACCCTAGGTCTGCCCCTGTGCCAAAAAATGGTTCCATTGTCGGGACCTGAAACTATGATTGCTGGGAATTGAGGAAGAAGAAACTTTGTGCAAAAGAAATCTCTCTGCATAGATCTGTTGCCCTAGTGTGCATATTTTTACTCAATCTGTGAAGCTTTGTGCTAGGAATAAGGTCAGATCTGAAGAAAGGAAGATCGGATCTGAAGAAAAGAAGAAAGATCTGAATGCTCTGTTCTCTAAGAAAAGTAAAAGTGGAAATTTCTGAAAGAAAGAAGTCAGATCTGCAGAAAAGAGGTATGATCTGTAAGCTCTGTGCTCTAATAAAGGTAAGAATAGTCAAAAGTCCTTAGATCTGGAAGCTTTGTTCTATGTAGAAGTAAGATAAGTGATTTTTTTTTTTTCTAGAGCATGGATCTAGATATGTTTGATAGATTTTGTCCTAGCTTAAAAACTAGGGCATTAATAGATGAAAGAAAGTTTGATATGAATAGATCTGATAAGTATAATGATAGATATGTTATACCTATGCATAGAAAGAATGTCTAGACTAACAAGTGGATGTAGGATCCTAGAAATAAATTTTTGTAGGCTAGCCATTATGATCCTAGCGTGCAGTACAAGAAGAGTTGGGGATCATTGAAGAGAAAGAGAGGATTAACTCTTTGTTACAGTTGCAGAAGACCATGACATCTTGCTAAGGAATGCCCTGGGAGAAAACCTAGTTGTCTCTGTTGCAAAGATTTGGACCACGACGTATTGGATTGCCCTAGAATGATCACTAAGTTGGAAAGGATGAATCTGAATCAAGAAGACCAGAAGGCAAACCCAAAAAAGGCAGAAACCCAACAAGAATTAGAGAAAATATTAATACGGATAAAATAAACCCTGAAGGAACATAAATATGTCTGATTACTAGAGATCTTCAAAGAAAAGGAGCAAGTTGAAGCAAGAATAGGGGACTTTGACATTGACTGTATTCTTGATGAAGAAACACAAGTGAACATTACGCCAGAAAGAACTTGGAAAGCTATAGGAAATCCTGCCATGATCCCTTCCCTAGGAGGGACAAGTTTATTCAGAGGAAAGCTAGTAAACCTATGTGGAAGGCTTGCCTGGATACCTATGACTATCAATGGAACTTCGACAGAGGAAGACTTTGAGATTATTAAATTTGTTGAAGACAATGCCCCGTTTACCATGCTCATAGGAAAACCTTGGATTGATAGAGAACAAGCTAGACGAAAAGAGGAAGAAGAAGTTTTGGAAGAGAAGAAGCAAGAGTTAAAAGACTTTATGACTAAAAGGATCGCGCACTTGATTAAAGAACATAAGAGCAGATCGTAGATATTTAATACTAGCAACTCCGATGTCGAGGCTAAGAGAACACTAGAGGATCCGCAGAAGATTGAGTTACCTATTTTCGATACAGAAGAAGTATTATCCAGGAACCCTAGGAATGAATTTCAACAACGCGAAGTAACTAAGACCACAGAAGATAAGCATCATAATGGTAAAAGAATTATTGAGACGAAGCTCATTGGGAAGAAGGCTAGAAAGTTAAGAAAGAAAAGGGCTAATACTGTAAGGTTACAAGAGGTTCTAAAGGATACTTCGCAGAATTGCAGAATTGGGGCTTCGTTGAGATATCAGAACAATGAGATAGAGTACTTCGCCATGATTAAGTAATATAGCCATTGGGGCCGATATATGCATTCGACTTCCACTCCGAATGGGCATAAAAGCAATAAAGGTTCGTCATCCAATCGTTGAAACGCACCATAATGGGTCGAACAGGAGTTAATGAAGGATCATAACCGTTGCCAACAAACTGTTGCTAAGTTTCCCTACTTAGTCCATCGTGCCACGCACCGAGAATACTTTTTTCTAAGTGATAATTTGAGCACGTAACCTGAGATTAATTCACCCCGAGATCATTGCCTCATTTCCATACTATTCACTTTAGTCTCTGAATTCCTTTCACACTTGAGCTAGCTGACCCAAGCTTGTATGTTGGATGAGCTCAGCGCTACTGAGAAAGTAGTTGAAGAAGTTTTAATTGACTTAATGATTGAGAGAGTCATGTCAGAGTGAGGAGTGTCTACAAGTGTATAGGCATCGTCCTCGGGAGCATTTCCAGCTTCCCCCTCCACTTCTCGAGCAGGACCATCCCGACCGCCTTCGGAAAGATGATCTAAGCTCGTAAAATACTTCGCCACTGTGAAGATGATCCCAAGTATCTTTCCTAAGTATATCCCACCGCTAAGCGACACAGTGAATCGAGACACTGTACCCAGAGACTTCGACTATGCTTAGGTCACTGCATACCTCCCAAAAGGGGTGTGTGCAATTCGTGCTGACCAGGATAAGCTCACAGCACTGAAATTTAGTGATTTTAACCTTGGAGATCGCAAAGTTTACAATATGCTAGCCCCACACAAGTACTTAACTATCACAAAATGGAGGAACCCAAAGATTGTCCCTCAACAATGGACCCATAACCTCTCGTAGTCAACCCTCCTCAATGTAATGAAGATTCCTCATTTTGGGAGGCATCAGGAAGTGAATGCATGCGTCAGATTATTGTTGTCCTGCTACCACGAAGGATACTTATGGTTGGATCATTGCATCACTATGGATCCAATTTTGATCTATCGGATCATAGCACTAAGCGTGCAGGGCCCTGACCTGCAAGATTTTTACCTTGGAAAGACCGCAGATCGCACTCTTGCCCAGCGAATAAAAGACACATATGGCGATGTAGAGAAGGGCATGTGAGGATACAAGGTAGCCTCCATAGAGAATGCAATAGTGCGCCTTAGTTTTCAGATGATCGCAGGGAAGTTAGTCCACAAGAACAGACCCACACAGGTGACTAGATTTGTAGTTGACCTCGCAGGGAAGTGCGCGGAGGGACTACAAATGAACTGGGCGAAGTTTCTTGTAAATCAGCTAGAGCTTGACTGTAGAGAAGTGAAAGACCAAGGGTATTAGTTCCACTTTAGTTGGTTGCTCATACTCATTGATTTCATCATCTGGGAGCTACCAAAAGGTGCCACTTTTCTGGAGATTAAACCCTTTGAACCATTGGCCGCAAAGTTCTGTATGTTGTGGTACTCCAGTGAAATGAACAAGTAGTGGCAGTCCAATGCCATCTTCCACACTTATTACAACCAATTGAAGAATGAAGTCCAGTCTACATCGCACCTCACACCAAACACACTTCATAGGTTTATACCTTTGATCAAATTCAACGCAAACTGCCACTTCACCTATATCACATCGTGCACTGATGAGCACAAACAACAACTCCTGTCGTACTACAAGTTGACAGAAGAAGACTTGGAGCAGATTACCAAGGAATGGTTGGCGAACCCCCTTGTTCCAGTGGACCCTGTAGAAATATATGACATGGAAAGCACTGAAGTTATACTAGATACACCTAGACCGAACAAGACTAAGATGGATGATGAAGTTCAAGATATCCATAGCACATCCATGAAGACTACTTCGATCTCACCTACGTAGGGAGGTGATGGTGAAGAACTAGGTGGCACAGAGGTTGAGCAAAATAAAGGTGAGGTTACTCCACCTAGAGAGGAGGAGGATCCCTCTAAGAAAAGGAAGGTCACCCCACCAAATCCCTCATCCTAAAAGAAAACGAAGGCCACCCGGACTACGTTTAAGACTACCCTCACACAGGACGACTTTGACTAATTGATCGCTGCGTTGAATGATGCCTTACTAGAGATCACAGAAAGGAAAGAAGTGAAGCAAGAGATATTCAGCTGACTCACGGGTGAACTTCAAGAAGTGCAGTAGGCACTCCAGTCCAGTCGAGCCATTTCTACTATGCCCTTGATGACGGGAACAATAGGAACAGGCGACGAGCCCACCCAATTACACCAGGTCATCGAGAAAGTTGAAGCTCGCCTTCGACAAGCTCAACAAGACACATCACAAGCCACCCAGGCTTTGGCACAAGTATAGAGTGAACTTATAGTACAACAGAGGAAGGAAGAATAGGAACAACTTGCCATACAAGAAAAGTGGGAGGAGGAGAAATCATAGCTACAACAGAGCAAGGACCGATTGCTAGCAGAGAAACTTGATGTACAGGAACGAGTTCACAAAGCACTTCGCTCTGTGAAGGTCATTGAAGTGAAAATTGAAGAACATGTCCCATAGCAGGTGGCACAACTTGAAGAAGTAATCCAACAACTTCAGCAGTGCATCGTAGATCTGGAACTTCATACCATGCCAGAGACTCCCCAAGAAGTAATAGATCTAAGGGAGGCAACTGCCTGTAGCGAGTTGATAGGTTAAAAACCTTGGCTTTGGAATGTAAGCAGTTGAGCGCTAGAAGCACCCAGACTTATGAGAACCTCACAGAGAACCCATAATTGCAGACATTAGAGGCACAACTCCAAGAAGAAAAGCACCATGCAGATACGCTACAGGCGCAACTGAAGGCCTTGACCCCAGTTGAAAGAATGAAGCGATTTCCAGAACAATGCACCGCCCAACAATAGGTACACATGCTACAAATTAAAGTGATGGATGTCTCTCAACGACTTCAACCACTCCAAGAGAAAGCATGCCAACTTTTCACTGAAGTTGAGAGCCAGGCAGCCGAGCTTGAATAGGTTGTCATCACCACAGAACAGTGCATGGAAGGACTAGTAAATGACGTAGTGATCCAGGAGTTCACTAAGCAAGAGGTTGTCGCACTGCATTAGGTGGAAGTATTTCATGCCAAGCTGGAGACATTCGAAGTGGAGTTGATCAGACCAGAGTGACTCAGGATGAGTCATAGGTGAGTGTTGGGGGCCTGTTGGCCCTTGACCAAGTTTTGAGGAACACTTGGTCATATTTGACAGTTTTTGGACTTCGACAGCCTGTCAAAGATGGAGCGCTAGGCGAAGTAGAGATCACGGGATCTCAGCCCACTTTTGGGGCCCTTTTAGGGTTTTGGGTTAATGTAATGCGAAAGGGATGTCGACCCATGGATTTACCCATGTTTAGGCCTCTTTTGTAAAGTATAAATAAGTAGCTAAGAAATGTAAGAGGGGGAAAGAAGATAAGATAAGTGCTAGAAAAGGCTTTGTGTATATTGTGTGACCGACTTGCAAAGCTGAGTGCAAGTGTTGTAAGTGTTGAGTGAATGTATTGTAAAAAGGATTTGTGCTAGATCTACTCGGGGAAGGAGGATTTGGCGAGGTGCATGTAGATCTCTTGTCCTATGCAGAGTACAAGTGTGAGCTTTGTGCTGTAACCTGATTGACCAAAGCTAATAAAGAAGAATAAGAGTTTGTGGATGTAGCCCTAGCGTGGGGGTGAACCATGATAACTCTGTGTGTTGTGCTTGGTGCTTCGACCTAATGTGTTGGTTTCTTTCCATGTGTTGTGATTGATATGATTATGCTATGTGCTTTGGTATGATATACTTAGATAGATCCACTTTGCTTTGTGCTTCTTAGATGTATGGGTATAGATTTGACATATATGAAAGTGTTGAGTGCTAGATCTATTTCGTTGTTGCTAAGGACTAACTTAACCTAGATCTAAGTGAATTTTGCAGTGCTCTGTGCCATCTGCAGAGTGCCATGAGGGTAAATACTGATGAATGATCTAGGCTAAAGTGCTTGCTAAGAGTAAGAATCACAGATCTGTGTCCTAGCTAAGGTTGCAGACACCTGAGTCTTGCAACCACTCCTGCCTCTACCTCGGGTGAGACTTCATCTTCTTTGTAGGTGTTGTCGAAAGGGCCAATAGTTAGGGTTTTGTTGGTGCACTGTTGAAGTGTTGAACCCTGGGTCTTCCCCTGTGCCAACAAATGGGTCACATACATTTTGATAACCTTTTCAAAGTTAGCAGAAGAGAAGTAGTAAGAGAAATTCCACGGATCATGAAACCAACCAACACTTTATGCAAGCATTGTCAATAAGGAAAACAAACAAATACTAGGTTCAAATCAAAGGAATATTCAACGAAAAGACGATTGGAAATTGTGCATACTAATCTAGTTGGACCAAATACAACAAAGGGTTTAAAAGGTGAGAAATACTTTATGTTATTAGTTGATGATTATACAAGAATGACTGTAGTTTTCTTTCTCAAGAGTAAGTCAAAAGATTTTGAAAACTTCAATATCTACAAGGAAATGGTTGAAAATGAAATGGATTCAAAAATCAAATTCTTGAGATCTGATAATGGAGGAGAGTTCATTTCAAAGAAATTTATGGACTGCTGTAGCAGTCATGGAATAAAAGGCAATTCTACGTTGCTAGGACACCTCAACATAATGGAGTTGTTGAAAGAAAGAACATGATAGTATAGGAAATGGCTCGAACAATGCTAATGGATTCCAAATTGACAGATATATTTTGGACTCAGGCAGTGCATACAACAGTTCACATTCAAAACAAATTAATTCTTAGAAATGACACTGACAAAACTCCCTATGAGCTATGGAAAGGAAGACCAACAAATGTGAAGCACTTCAGAGTTTTTGGAAGCAAATGCTACATCAAAAGAGAAGATGGAAAAATGGAAAAATTTGACTCTTGTGTGGACAAAGGAGTACTTGTTGGTTACTCAAGTACAAGAAAAGCATACAAGTGTTACAATCTGAGATTGAACAAAGTTGTAGAAAGTATCAATGCAACAATTGATGAAATAGACAAACCAAAATCAAAGGAAGAAGAAAATGAATCAATGGAACAACTTTTCGAAGAAGAAGCAGAAGATGAAAATGAAGTAGAAGAGGAAGATGAAGAGAATCCGACAGAAGCAGAAGAACAAGTTCAACAAGTGCCTCCAAAGACACCTAGAGGATGAGTACAGAAGAATCATCCTTCATATTAGATTATGGGAAACAAAGATGCAAGAGTTGAGAATAGAAGAAGAATCTGTTCACCATAACAAACACACCTATAACTCACATCTATGATTGAAACAACATATTTTCAAGAGGCCAGCAAGGATGAATTTTGGAACACAGCCATGGATGAAGAATTGGATCAAATAGAGAAAAATGACACTTGGGAATTGGTTCCAAGATCAAAGGATAAGAATGTGATCGACACAAAGTGTGTATAAAGGAATAAATTGAACGAAGATGGACAGGTTACAAGGAACAAAGCTAGATTGGTATGTAAAGGATATGCATAGGTTGAAGGAGTCCACTTTGAAGATACATTTTCCCCAGTTGCCAGAATGGAAGAAATTCGATTGCTTTTACCTTATGCATGCTCCAAAAATATTAAAGTGTATTAGATGGATGTAAAATCATCTTTTTTGAATGGGGAACTTGAAGAAGAAGTCTGCATTGAACAACCAGAAGGATTTCAGTTGTCAGAGAATGCAGATTATGTGTGCAAATTAAAGAAGGACTTGTATGGTCTAAAACAAGATCCTAGAGCATGGTACTCTAGAATGGATAAATATCTACAACAAGCAGGGTTCAGAAAAGGAAGTGCAGCCAACAACCTCTACATCAAGGTAAGTCAAGGTTATATTTTATTAATTGAATTTTATGTTGATGATATTATTTTTGGTAGTGATGATGACAGGTTAAGCCATAAATTTTCAAAGGATATGCAGAATGAATTTGAAACATCATTACTTGGAGAACTATCTTTCTTTCTGGGACTTTAGATATGTCAAAGCAACCAAGGAATTTTTATTTCTCAAACCAAGTATATCATAGAAATGCTAAAGAGGTTCAGAATGGAAGATTGAAAACCAGTTATCACTCCCATGCAAACCAATTGCAAGTTAAGCAAAGATGATGATTCAAAGTCTACAGATCAGAGGAAATACAAGTCAATGATAGGAAACCTAATATATGTTACAACATCCAGACCATATGTAATGCAAGCAGTTGGATAGGTGGCACGATTTCAAGCAACACCAAAGGAATCACATGTATTAGCAGTGAAGATAATTTTCAGATATCTCAAAGGAACAAAAGAGTTTGGATTATGGTATCCAAAAGGAAAGGATCTATCTCTTATTGCCTACACAGATGCAGATTGGGTAGGTTGTATTGATGACTGACGAAGCACCAGTGGAGCAATGTTCTACTTGGGTGAGTGTTTAGTATCATGAATAAGAAAGAAACAATCATCAATATCTCTATCTACAGCCGAGGCAGAGTATATTGCAGCAACAACATGTTGTACACATGTTCTTTGGATGAAACAAACTTTGAAAGATATATAGGTTGAGTATGATGAGCCCATTCCAATCTATTATGATAATACGAGTGTCATC
Source organism: Picea glauca (assembly GCA_000966675.3). NCBI lineage: Eukaryota > Viridiplantae > Streptophyta > Pinopsida > Pinales > Pinaceae > Picea > Picea glauca. Next base: position 88,977 of record JZKD02S1649515.1, read on the forward strand.
AGTATCTAAAAGAATCCGATGATGCACTCTAAGATGAAGCACATTCCAATAAAGTATCACTTTCTACGGGAAAAGGTTGCAGAAAAGAACATCAGAGTTGAGTATGTGGGCACAAAAAAACAAGTGGTAGACATCTTTACAAAACCACTTCCACGAGAATCCTTTGAGTATCTTCGTTGAAGGCTCAGAGTTATTTCTAATCCAAAATGAATGCTTTTGAATTCTTATATTATATGTCTTAGATGTACACGAGGAAGCACCATAAAGAGGATAGTTCAGTCAGGGGGAGCAGCCCCAGATGGAAAGATACCTTTTCCATTGATGACAAAGGGGGAGAGATTCATGTAATGCAGAGGACAGAGGCATGGTTCCAGGGCGAGAAATGGTCACAGAGATGCAGAGGACAGAGGCATGTTTCGAGGGGGAGCATGAGTGATATGACTTCAGTATTGCATGACATAATTTTAGTATTGCATCAGAGTGTTTCCATCAATGCCAAAGGGAAAGATTGTTGATTAAGGTTGGTTGTCATTGATGTCAACCCTTGAAGAAAGTTCGGTAGCAAATTTTGGTAGCACAAAGGTTTGGGTAATGGAACCAAGGTTGTTTCATGTATAATGGTATGAGTTTTAATATATTTTAAGGTAATACTATTATATATGGATAGTACATATCATGCCATTTCGGGTGGTATGTGGAACCTCACATAACTCCTCACGGTTTGAGAGTTACGACCTTACAAAGTTGGAGGACCCTCATATGTTGGCTTGAAGCCCCAAAAGGTCAAACAAGTCAAAGGGATTGCAAAGAAGAAATTATTATGTAAATGATAAAGTAAAGTGACAAAGTCAAGAAGGATTATTTAAATAATAAAGTGAAGTGACAAAATCAAAGAAGTTTATTTAAATGATAAAGCAAGGTGACAAAGTCAAGGAGGGATATTTAAATGATAAAGTAATGGAGAAATTTCTAATTATGGAAAGTGGTTAACCCTAAAAATGAGGAAAATAGGTTAATTGACCTATAAATGGGTTAAGTGACCTAGAAATGGGTTAAGTGACCTAGAAATAGGTTAAGTGACCTAGAAATGGGTTAAGTGGCCTAAAAATGGGTTAAGTGACCTAGAAGATGGAGAGTATAAATAAGAGGAAAGGATCTCTCATTTTACATCACACTTGAGAATATTGAATTAATATAGGTGACTAAGGTAACCGAAGGATATATAAGCTGAATTTCAGAGGGAAGGTGAAGAAAAGAGGGCCATAATTCAAGGGAGGATAAATTCTTTTGATGATGCTTTCTAAGGTATGTTATTTATAGGTAATCTCACCATTTTCGCAATAAAGTTTTTTCTAGAATGATTTAGAACGTGATATTGATATTCCATTGAGGAAACATATCCAAGGATATGTGGTAAAAATTTCATCTTGTGTGTCATTGTATTTTTGGAATTATACTGAGTGGGAAATAGGGTTTGTGGGTAGTCCTGAAACTAGTCTAAAAGAGGTGTTTCGGGTAAAAATGTCATAACTTATTCATAACAGATCCAAATTTAGTAAGAAAAAATGTGTTGCTTATAACACAGTCTTTAGTATTCTTTGTAATATTTTCATATCGATTCAACAAATATTCCATTCGAGGCACTCTCTACAAGGTCTCTCTCTAGAATAAGCCATAATTCATCAAGGTATGCCATTTTTTTTGTAAATCCTTTTCTGAGAGGTTCCAAGTAGTGAAACCTGGAGGAATTGCACAAAACACACTGAAGAACATTGTGTATTAGTTTCATATCTTTATTCATTACAAGTACATAGTTATGATTATTTCAAGTTAGGGTTGTTGACTAATCCAAAACTAGTCATGTGAGACTAAAGAAAAGTTTGATGAAAATGATAGTCTGTTGCTGTTAAAGTTAAGGAAGGTTTGTAGGTATGTGATCATATACACTAGGTCTATTATAGATTTATAAAGCATATTTTTATGATGATATTGATGATGGATTTTGGTTGAGGTACATGTTGGGTACATGGTTGAGACAAGTAGTTGATGAGTTGACACATACATGAGGTGTATAGTTGATGATGTTGGTACATATTAATGAGTCATAGTTGATGAGAAGTTGACACATAATTTGTACATAGTCGGTACATGGTTGGATTCACTTGTTTATTGTACAGGTTGATTATAGGTTGTTTGGTATAGGTTGGTGCATGGTTGATGCACTTGTTTATGGTACAGGTTGATTATAGGTTGAGGTACATGTTGATGCATGGTTGATGCATGGTTCAGGTTTATTGGTACAGGTTTACAATGGTATATCTCACAGTGATAGTGTGATAGTGGTTCCATCATTCTACTTCTACTTCAGGGCGGTTGGATGGGACAATGAAAGGTGGTTGTAGCCACCTTCCGGTTTTAGCCGAAGAACATAGGGGATTGTAGCTTCCTTCTGGTTGTAGCCAGAGAATAGGGATTTGGAGCTTCCTTCAGGTTGTAGCCTGAGAAACAAGGGGTTTGGAGCCTCCTTCTAGTTGCAGCTGGAAAAAAAAGGAAGTTGGTGCTTCCAATGAATGTAATTCTTCAAGACAATAAGAAAAAGCATTCTGTGGTTTTCTCCCGCTTTGGGTTTCCACATAAAACAATGGTGTACTGTGTATGTGTGCGATTTTTCTTTTGTTCATTGCTTATTTACTCTGCAGTTATTGGATGATAATTAGGGATGATTTTAAGGATGGAAATTTATTTTAAAATGTAGAAACCTTGGTGAATCCTAGTAATCCTTCATATGCCAACTATAAACATTTGGAAATTTTTTTGTAAAAATATTCAAATTTCTAAGGATTTTATATAGCTTTTATAAAATTTTGGCTATTTTTAAGGTAAAATAATTTTATCCTATAGAATTTGGGCGAATCATTTTTAAAATAGCAAATCTCAT
>JZKD02S1649515.1:112099-123895 GCA_000966675.3 Picea glauca
TTTGATTATAGGTTGGATATTATTACTTTAATTGATTATAAATGATTTTGATTTATAGGATAGATTTTATTAGTCTAAATTATTTTATAATTAAGTAATTGATTTAGGAGTATCTAATCACTAGTTAACTCTATGGTCAATGTATACAACCCGAGTGGGCATAATGGTTAAGAACATGTGTTTCCTCCTAAGATATCACAAGTTCAAATCCTTAGACTTTAATCCTAAACAATTATAAATTAATAAACAATTTATAAATTATTTAATCATAAACCAATAAAATATTATATATATTTTTAAACATAAAATTAAAAAATAATAATTTTATTTAAAATTGATTTAACATTATCTATATAATTAATAAAATGATAGTTTATTAATAAATAATTAATTTCTATTTATTAAGAAAAATATTAACCTTTTACTAAAATTTTGTTTTGAAAATTAAAATTAATTTTTAATTCCAAACATATAAATTTAATTATTAAATTGAAATAAAAAATATTATTTTTAAAAACAACTTCGATGATATTAACTTTTTACTATTTTTTTTTTTTTAAATTAAAATTAAATTTTAATTCCAAACATATAAATACAATTATTAAATTGGCATCAAGAATATTATTTAAAAAATACAACTTCGATAAAATGTACATAATAAGCATAGACATTTGATATGTATATTTTTCTTCTATTATTATTATTATATTTTAATAAAATTCTGAAATGAACATTAAAAAAACGTTATTAGTCCCTGTTGAAGGCGTAGAGGGACTATAGCGATCGATAATTCGTTGACTTTATATTAGTTTGTCGTTTGACTACAATTTTTTGCATACTTTCTAATGTTCGACCTACAGAACTAAAAGAATTATTTTTTATATAATAAAAAAACCCGTATATGTCATGATCTGTTTGGATGATAGATTTGAGGTCTTATTTCCAGCTTTGTTATTCCCAATGAATTATATGTTGCCATATCCAAAGTTTTATCATGTACGATACTTTTTTTTATATGTACTATTCATATTGAAATGTTTAGATATCCAAAGTTTATAGTGATTGATAATTCGTTGACTTTATATTAGTTTTTTGTTTGATTACAATTTTTTGCATAATTTCTATTGTTTGAACCACAAAACTAAAAAAATAATTACTTTATCTATTTATTTATTATAAAAAACCCCATATATGTCATGATCTCGTTGGATAATAGATTCAATGTCTTATTGCCAGGTTTTTATTATTATTATTATTATTATTATTAATGCATTTGTGTTATTATTATTAGTCCTTTGTATTTGTATTGAAATGTTTGCATACCGAAGGTTTAGATCATTGACACTTTTTTGAGGTGTTTGAATAGGCCTGACAACTTAAATGTTTACATGGCGTGAGGTCCTGAAACATGCCTGACAACTTAAATGCTTGCATATCGCGAATCCCTTAGACAACTTGACAACCTTAAATGTTTATCTAAATAGGCTTCTCGGAGTACATTTTTCCTCGAAATTTTCCATACAATGTTGCAGTGAATTTGGACAATATTGTTGTCCACCGCCAGTTGAATAGGCATTGTATGTTTCATACTTCTTCTCGGCTTAGAATGCAATTTCGTCATCATTGAAGCTACATACATTGTTTACTGGTTCGGTGGGTGCTTCTTCTTCGTTGGTTCATCAGTTGCTGCTTGTTGTCGTTTGGTTCACAATTCGACCTGTGCTTCTTCCTTTCATCATTTCAGAGTAAGTTTCCATGCCATAATTTCATTTTCTATTCCTTCTTTATTGTTCAGTGTTTGCAGTTTGCAAGTAAGAATGTTTTCTTATTTCTACTGGCATGATCGTCATATGTTTCTCGTTCCTTCTGTGCTTTGGCTCTAGTTTGGTAATCGTTGGAGATACATATGTTGTTTATTGGTTATGTAGTTGTTTCTTGTTCGTTGGTTCGTTAGTTCATCGGTTGTTGGTTGTTGTTGTTTGGCCCAAGTTTACATGTTTGCATCCCTGGGGCTGCAGTTGGTGTTGTTCATGCTCTCTCGTTGGCTTGGTGCTTGTTGTTTTATTTTGTTTACTTCAGCGTGGCAGGGTTAGGTTCCTACACCGATAGTTGGAGTTGTTTTTATTTTTTATTTTTTATTATTTTTGGGCTCTTTACATTGTTCATACCCTGCACCCGTGAGTGGACCTACGGTTGTGTTATTTTCCATGTCTGGCGAAGTCGATATCTCACACCTATTCTGTGCGCGCCCATTCTACTATAAAATTTTGTTGATACTTCATTGTTGACATGATAGAAAATAGTGGCATAAGAAATAATTGGACTACTACATGTGCAATTGCAATATCCTTTTTTTTTTTGTTAAAATAAAACATGTACAAACCGCACTTATTAACCATATATGGTGGAATGTGCCCATATCAAAATACATGTTCTTTATCCTCTACACTGACTGGTGTGACCACGATACAATTTGTCTTGTACTTGAGATATGGTATGTACACCAAAGATACTACAAAATTATATTTCCATATCTGGATACTTTTCCATGAAAAACCAAAATCGTTTAGCTACGACCATGCAATTTCTTAATATTTTGTGGCATGTAATATATTTTGGGTAGGGAAAAACTTTATATATTTACAACCATGGATGGAGAAAATCAAAGGTTCATGTTTCTGCCTATCTTTTATTTTATTCGTTGATTCTCATTTAATGTATGTAAATATTACTTGTTCTCCAGTGCATACCAGCTTCCATTCATGTTCATTTTTTTTTTGTGCGTTCCCACATTCAAACAAACAGAATAGTTGGAGAAAATGATGGAGTCTTGACTGCAGCGATGGAAGAGGAGATACAAAGGTACATGCTTGTACTGTTATTTCATATTTCATTGTTTTGTATTTCATTTATTGTCTATATACGTGTTCACCTAGTTTATTGTATGTAGATATTGCATACCTTCCTACATAATAACTTATCTCCATTACATATTTTCCTTCATACTAACTTCCTTCATGTCCATTTTATTTTTCCTGCATTGCCACATTTAAACAAACATAATGGCTGGAGAGGACGATGGACTCTTTGACGCGAATGTAGACGAGGAGTTGTAGAGGTGCATACCTGTACTCTTATTTCATATTCTAGTGTCGATTATTTCATTTATTGTCTATGTATTTGTTTTACTTGTTCTACTGCTTTGCATCTTTTTTGTTGTATGTATATACTATGTATCTTTCTGCGTATTCTCATGTGAATCGTATTATGTTTGTTGTTACATTGAAATAAATAGAACTGTGTTTCTTTCTTTTACATGTCTTTCTTCATACTAACTTGGCTTCATGTCCATTGTATATTCGACGTTGCTACCTTGGAAGAAATAGATTGGTTGGACAGGAAGATGAATTCTTCTATGCAACAACAAAAGGGTCGTTCGTACAATATTCAAAAAGGTATACCAGTTGTGCTAGTAAATTAAATATACAAAGTGGGTGGGGGCATATAATATTAGACTAGAAAATGATGATTTGAAAACAATGGGCCTTTGTGCCCTCCCCATTTCTACTTTTTCCATTTTCTATTATCCATTTTTCTTTCTAATTTCTCTGCTTAGTTGTCTTTTCAAAAAAACATTGGTGTGCGGGTTGGCGGACTCATGGGTTCACATTTATGGTCATGCTTCTACCTTATTCCATACTTACCCACTTTGTCGATTGTGGGTGTCGGGCTGGTGGGTTCAAGATTACACCTCTGGCCTCCGAGGTTCCGCGATATACAAATTAGTCGTCGTGCCCTGCCATCACGCCCTATTTACTGTTACACATTTTTTCAGTCAAAAAATCCAAGGCATACAATTTGACCATCAGGTCCTCATATTTCCTAAGTATCTCTTGACACCCTATTTCGTATTCCATATCCTTCCACCTTGCATGTGACATTAAGAAAAATTATGGACAATATGCAATGCATATGCTTGTTTAGTCCTTCTGATGTTCATCTACACATGCTTGCATCATAAAAAGTTGGACTAGTGACATGGCCATGAGCATTCAGTCATCCCAGACATCAACAGACCGACAAGGCCAAAGGTAAATATGCATACATTATGTTCCTAGTATGTTTACCAAACAAATATCCTCAACTATTTATTCATCTATGGCATAGTGAATATGTTGTTGTCATCTGCAATACATACTTTGCAGTTCACAAGAAGTATCAACAAGTACAAGCGATATGTCGAACATAGCGTAGGTTCTGTAGACTAAGAGGTCTAGTTGCAAAACTCTTGCTCCATAGTTCATCCAAGTTGTGCGTCTACTTATAAATTTATGCCAGGAAAAAAAGAAAACAAAAAATTAATGCACACTACCATTCACTTTACTTTTCCTGTTAAAAAATTGTCACCGGGCCTAAACATGTAACACCCAAAATACTATCAATAGAGGGCTTGAACAGCCGCCAAACTAGACAAGTGTTCATCGGGGACGTAATGGTCATCTATAACACCTACTTGGACAAGGAAAACAAAACTAGATCCATTATGCATGCTGACATGATAGACAAGGAGGCCATGATGACAGTCACACTGACTATTCCTACACAACTTGTCCAAAAACATACAGAAAAGATATTTCCAGGTAATGGGATATTTATTACAAATTTTAATATATTTCCCAAAACAATATATGATCGTGGTAATTGTGATCGGATTATTTCTCTCAACGAAACAAGTATCGTGGAAAAAATTCCCACTATTTGTTTAGAATATCGTTTCGTCCCAGACGCAACTATCAACCAACTTGCATAGAACAACGACATTTACCCAATCGGAACCATTGGCGCAGTTGTCACACTGGTGAGAAAACTTGGCTCACAACACATTCTCCATATAAAATATGGAGAGTCAGCAAACGACAAGGCAATAGTACCATTCTCCATATCCACTTTTGTCCTTTACTTTCTCATGTCCATGTATCTCGGTTAAGTTACACAAATATTGCATTGTTGCATGTTGCAGCTGCAATTGTTCAATACCTATTCAAATTTGTTTTCGTCAATGGAACAACAATTGCATAAAGGGAAATTTCCACTTATTCTCTTCAAAAATATAACAAAGAAAAGGGATGTTAGAGAAAGGATCTTTCACACAACCCAAGCAAAATTTGTAATATAATTGCAAGCAGACATAGTACAGGATCTGAAGAAGCTAACTAGCTCTACAACTGTTGTGTGTATACATATACAGATTCATCCTCACTTTTCTCATACAAATATCCTTCACCAAAGTTTTTTTTTTTTCTTACTGAGGTGCAGTTGTATATTTTATTGTTCAATATATTAATTCCTATGCTCACGTTTCCAGGTTGAAGGTGTTTTGGTTGTAGCGAATGCGTTCTCGACCACCTTTGAGTGTGTATGTGTGGGATGCAACTCTCTGCTTCTGTTTCTACTTTGATAAGTGATGATACGATTGATTTTCTGCGATGCAGTAAAAAATGTCCATACATATATGGACATTGCCTTAATGCATCCATCTGAACCATGGGCAACACAACCGTGCATTGTACAATTAGATAGCCTCTGTTACAAGATGTGCTTCCTCGGTTAGCAGAATTGTCATAGGCAGCATACCTACAGAAAAAGGAAAACAATGTCTACATGCTGCGCGACTTTCGGATACATAGCAAATTTACCTTAAATGAGGACAATGCAATATTTCATATCAACTGGAAAAAAAAAATTAAATAAAAATTAAATAAATAAAAATCATATCAAGCTTTGGTAGGAAACAAAAATATCTCATGTATCTCTGTAATATTTTTTCAACACCTAGATGAATGTTCGTCAGACTCGAGTACTTGAGAATCTAATTACAAATGCAATCAATGTTGTTATTTTGATGTTTTCTTGCATCTCCTAGTAAGAATTTTGCATATTTGTTTCGGTGTGAAAAAAAAAAATGGTACCTGGCTGTGGCTTTGATGGAGGAGCCTGCACATTTTTTGGGTGCCCAAATTGGACAATTTTTTTTCAACTATATAGCCATTACATGATTTCTACATTTTTTGGGGGGTTACCAAATAAAATAAAAATTTATATCCAACTATACATTTATGGTATGGTATCTGCATTTTCTCGATGCCGTAATTGAAAAAAAGAGGACTCAGCATAGATTGAAACATCATCTTGATATTTTTAGATCTCGTTATAGAGATTGCACGTGCATAAGATTGTTTGGTCCAGAAATGGGAAGCATGACAACAAACCTCATAAAAAGTGTCCAACTGCAAATAACTCAGGTCTGTCCTTTGAATCGTCGAAATAGCTTGCTCATATGGGAAAAATCATTAGGAATTTACAATAATATTGGAAATTTGGTATTGTTAAAACTAGTAGAGATAGACTATGTCACTATCAGAAGAAAATGTCCATAGTGATCTTGCTTAATGGTAAAATAGTAACTAGAAACTTTCTTGTTCCCCATTTTGAGATCTGGTTATAGCTAGTGTGCAATGGCAAAGCTCCACTGGTTTTGTCATGTCTTCTGTTTGGCATGTTTTTGTTCGTATCCGATGGCCCAGGTTATTTTCTTGTGGGAACATATACCATATGTAAGTTAAAACCAATGTCATGATGTGATTTTTTTATATATCATTTTTTTTATGTAAAGGTCGATGTGTGTTGCTCTATGGAACATTGTGGGATCTTGCTTGCAGCATGTTTGGTGTTTACTTGGTTCTTGGTTGTATGCTTCATTCTAGAAAATTAATAATACATTCAGGATATTTGTAGTTTTTCTATCATCTTAAATACTATAGAGGACATGCTTTGCCCCTTAATATAATCTCTATCAGGCAAATGTAGTATGTGGCTCATTTGAGCACTTTTCCTTGATCGATGAACTTAGTAAAATTAATCTCCTGGAATAATTTGAAATAAAAGGATATATATTGTGTGAAGCCCAATGGAGCTATCATATGAACAAGAGGCCATTAAAATTCAAATCCGTTGTTTTCATACTTGTGGTGAAGCTGACAGTACAATAACTTTACTTAGACATCCCAAAATTTATTTTCTTGTAGCTTTTCGAGGCTTCTCTTATACAACTAGATTCTCATTGTATCTATTCCTTGATTGAAGAACGTGTTCACATGTTTAATGCACTTCATAGTTGTTGTTAAAACCATCAATGGGGATTTCTTAAACCAATTCCCGCTTCCGAAAATTGCCATCCCCTTTCTTTTTTCCCCGTGCTTTCTGTTTCTTGTTACTTACTTGTTTTTCAGAAAATGTCTATGTGTAGAAGTTAGCGGATTCACGTCTTCATATTTCCACTTACTTTTATATCACCAGCTCGACTGACCACTTCCCAGTTTCATATTGAACAAAATTTTTGGATCGCGGGTTCTCGGATAGGCATATTCAACATTGCGTTTCCATTGTTGCGCCGCCTGCAAACAACACTCGGACTTTTGCGATCTACAAATTAGCAAAAAAATTCCCCTTTATCTCGTTTTTAGCACTTTTCCTTGATCGATGAACCTAGCAAAATTAGTATCCTAGAATAATTTAAAATAAAAAAATATATACTATGCGAATTCTAATGTAACTACCATATCAACAAGAGGACATTAAAATTCAAATTCGTCATTGTTAATACTTGCGATGAAGCTGACAATACAACAACTTTACTTACACATCCCAAAATTGATTTCCTTGTAGATTTTTGACGCTTCTCTTATACAAACAGATCCTGGAAACTATAAGTATGGCTCATTGTATGTAATCCTTGATTGGATAACTTGTTCACATGTTTAATGCACTTCATAGTTACTTTTAAGACCATCAATGGGGCTTTCTTACACCAATTCTCGCTTCCAAAAATTGCCATCCCATTTTTTTTTCCATCTGTTTTCCATTTCTGGTTACTCATTTTTTCAGAAAATTCAAATTCATCCTTGTTGATACATGCGGTGAAGTTGACAATACAATAACTTTACTTACACATCCCAAAATTGATTTCCTTGTAGCTTTTTGACGCTTCTCTTATACAAACAGATCCTGGAAAATACAAACATCGCTCGCTGTATCTATTCCTTGATTGAAGAACTTGTTAACATGTTTAATTCACTTCATAGTTACTGTTAAGACCATCAATGGGGATTTATTAGAGCAATTTCCACTTCCGAAAATCTCCATCCACTTTCTTTTTCCCCTCTACTTTCCCTTTCTGGTTACTTACTTGTTTTTCAGAAAATGTCTAGGTGCGGGAGTTGGTGGATCCATGTCTTTAGATTTCCATTGTTGCTTTTATATCACCAGCCTGACTGACCTCTTCCCCATTTCATATTGAACAAAATTTTTGAATCGTGGGTTCCCGGATAGGCAGGTTCAACATTGCGTTTCCATTGTTCCACCGCCTGCAAACAACACCCAAACTTTCGCGATCTACAAATTAGCAAACAGATTCCCCTTCATCTCATTTTCTTTCTCTTTCTGTTTACTTGGTCCTTTTTCCGAATGTGTACTTTTTCCAAATGTCTTATGCTTTTATATACAACACCCTAAGTTCCTCAATATACAAATTTCTTTCTCAACATTACACTTCCACTGTTCCCCTACGTACAAACAACACACAAAATTCTGCGATATACAAACTGATGGCCGAAATCTGTCATTGTGACATCCAATTTGACCATCGACCCCTCACATCTCCTGGGTATATCCCGTGAACCTTTTTTTTGTAACCCGCCTGATCGCTTTCCATACTTGGGCATTTGTTGGAATCTGTTTCCCGGGTTGGCGGGTGGACAAAATGTACAATGCTTGGTCGCTCTTCTCCATCTTCTCTATCTTCGTAATTCTTTCTATAGATGAAATTATTAAGATTTAATGCTAGTAGTTCATCATGTAGGAACCGTTAAGATTGTCATTAATGTCCAGAAGGCCTGAGAAGATTTGTCATTAATACGAATTAAACCAAGATTTTTGGAGAAGAGTGTTATCCTTTCCAAGTATTCATTTCAAACATGATGCAATCTCTTTCGTGCGTCATCCAGTTGGTGCCTTTAATAAATCTTTCTTCTCCGCCACTGCCACCTTCACACTTTTTTCTAAATATGCAACTAGTAAGATTTAATGGTAACAAATCATTATGCATGAACCCTGGAGATTATCATTGATCAGCGAAAGGCTCGAGGAGATCTTCCATTGATGCACATTGAACCAAGATTTGTTGAGGGTTATATTATCCTTCCCAAATTTTCATTTCAAACATCATCTGGAGCAAACATAAATTCTCGTTAACTTATGGCAGCAGTTCTGTCTAGATACAATAAACACCTTCTGGCATGATGGCCAGAGGTTCCAGTATTCCAGGGCATATTATTACTACTCATCTCCCTCCACCCAGGAGCAAAAAAGGAGATGGTCCGTTTGTGCACCAAGAGATATATTTCAAGCCAAAGAATTCCAAGACAACCTTGCTTTCTCAGACAACCTGCCCAGTTGCATTGATGGTTGGAACATAGGTTGATGCGATGGATTGTAAGCCGGAAGAAGATGATCTGATGGACGATGATACGACAATGGATGATGGCAATGCAGAGAATGTTCCCACTCCTGCACCCAAATTGAAATCAACCATAATGGGCAGTACTTCCCAGCTTAGCGATGGCGATCCTAACAAAACCAAAAGAAGGAGTTTCAGAAAAGAAACCGACGTGGAATGCAATAGCCACTTTGCAGCTCGAAAGTAGGAATTCCAGAGGTCCAAATTAGTCCATTCTGGGAGGAAGTCTTTCACTGTAAGGAAATGATCTGTTGATGCTCCCAGAGATATATTTCAAGCCAAAAAACTATTCAATTGCGGGACCATTGTCCTATTCTCTGGATATACAATCAACATCTTAGGGAATGAGGACCAGAACTCCCACTAGTGCAAGGCATATTCCTACTAGTCATCTCTTTCCACCTAGAATGGACTAATTTGGGCCTCTGGAATTGCACGTGCAACCTGTGTCCCTGAATTTTTCGACTGTGGAGAGACAGTTTCTTGGTGTTTCCTAACTTTTAGTTGAGGGATATTTTGTTTTCCTTGCAACGTTTTTCATTTTCTTCCTCACGTGAAGCTTTTGAGAACTATCAATTTTACCATAGGATGATCCATCGAGGACAATACTGCAAGGATTTCCTAAAAAAAGACATGTTAATCAGTTTTGTATGCATGTTGAAGAGCATATTGATGGATCCTACATGTTTCATATCATGTGCCTGTGTTTATGACAAATATGTTCAATATTTTGGCCCAAAGAAATCGGTCCAATTTCTAAGGATAGATATACAGTGCTCAATGTTCTTTTTTTTTAATGGATTTACTATTAAAAAAATTTCCTTGGCGTCTTGGTTGCTGCTTCTTTTCTAGATTTAACACCTCTTCTCATTGGCATGGTTCAATAGACTTGTAGTTCTTTGATGTTGTATTTTCTTAGGTAATTTGTTCTAGAATGTAGCATCTAACAATTATATGACAATGCACTATGTCGATCCATCAGGATTTTATGGAAACAAAAAATGAATTTCAGATAGTTTCAAACCAATGTTCAATTCTATTTGTAATGCAGATAGAACATAGTAATACCAAATCACAATGTTGCAACATGATTTCCATTCTTGTATCTAGACATGCAATTATTAAGCTTTAATGCTAACAACCCATAATGCAAGAACTTTAATACTTAAGTTAATATGTTATAGTCATGGAAGAATGTATCAAGAACACACTTACTCCCACAAGTTGCAATAAAATCTAATCTTCAACAAAGCATTTGCTAACAATTACTAGAAAATGATGGTTTTGCAACAATGGGTCATGTTTGAAACCAATTCGCGCTTACGAAAATTTCCCTCCACCTTTCTATTTTCCCACTCTTTTATCCCCTGTAGTTTCTCTTTTTGGTTACATAATCATTTTTTCCGAAAATGTCTTGTTGCGCGGGTTAGTGGATTCACGCGTTTCGACCGAGCGCATCCCCTTTGTCTAAATTGCACTTTCCATTGTTCTATGACCTACAAACAACACCCCAACTTCTGCAATATACATATTTACTTCTCGACTCCCACATCATCCCCTCTTTTGTGTTACACATTTTTCACCTAAATGTTCCGATATATAGAATTTGATAGTCGGGGCATTACGGCTCCTCGGGAACCCGTCACCCTATTTTGAAGTCCATTCGATTGCTTTCCACAGTTGACCATTTCTTGACATCTCTTTGGCGGATCGTCAAGTTCGCGGGTTCAGGAAATTTCAAATTTCTAGTTGTTGTTTCCTAGGCCCACTACCTTCATATTTATTTCCAAGTGTATGCAATATGTATACAACTTCTCCACCAACATACAAAAAACATCTTGCCAGGAAATGGAATATCTATTACATATTTGAATATATTGGACCTTCTTTTCCCTCTTCTATACTTGACCAAATTGCCTTTTCTTTTCCCTCTCTACTCTCTCTTTCTCGTTACTTAGTCGTTTTTCAGAAAAATGAAACTTCGACCAACCACTAGCCATTCGATGCCTAGGCACTTTTTAGATCATGAATTCCTGGGCATGTGGGCTCTATATTGCACTTGCATTGTTCTGAGGCCTGCAAACAACACCTGGACCTCTGTGATATAAAAATTTGTTGCCCCTCTCCCATATCTTACCCTCTTCCATGATACATAGTTTGCACACGAAATTTCCGAGACCTGCAATTTGAGCTTTGGGTCCTCACGTCTCTTGGGGAACTAT
>JZKD02S1649515.1:145452-169149 GCA_000966675.3 Picea glauca
AGTCATAACTGCAACATTGACTAAAACAACCTAACTCGATAGAAAGTTAGATATAGTTCCTATTGATTCACATTGTATACCATCAAAGGTCTGTGAATTGGTCAAGGTGGAATGATAATAGGAGAAGCAAAGTGTTTCTATATTGACTTATATATATGAACTATCTCCATGATATAAGGACTCATTTGGAAAATGAGACATAGTTGAATGTTGCTAAGTCTTACATAACTAGAACATCGAAGTTGGCATGTTATAAGTCCAATTGAATCTAAATAAGTTTGAATGACGTCACTTAGCTTGTCAGTGATAGAGACAAACACCTAATTACTTTAAGTTTACTTATAAATTATTCTTATTTTTGTTGCTAATATAAAGATCTAAACATGGTTTTCAACATATGTGGTTCATTGTGATGTCATTGGGATACATAGTGGTCATTTCTTAAAACTAAACCCACGACTTCATTGTCAAGAATCATGTGGAGTGTGCAGGTGATTAGGGGATCACCGAATTTGGTAAATGGAGCATCGACTAGGGGATCATGTGTTTCTACCATATGATGTTTTAATTTGACATGGTATCTCTAGACGATCTTGACAAGTTTTGAGAGGGGTGCATGATCTTCCATCAATTTCACTCCCTTTTTACAAAACTCTAAAAACAAATTGATGAAGGCCTCAATTGCATTTTGAATAGTGGTTGTTTAAGTCATAGGTTCTTCTAACTACCTCGTACACACATCAAAACTACCTACCCTAATCTCAATGCCCAAAAGTGCAACATCCATATTTTCAACTATTAGCTTATTTTTTAACATTACTAATGTCATTGTAAGGTATTTCACTTTTTGTTTCCAATGTCCTTCAATTGGATTAGCATAATAGTTTAACTTATTCTCCTAGAATGAACTTAGGTTTTCAAGACAATATGAGAGCCAAGGTTTACCAAACCCTCTCTTCCTTGAAGTTTTAATGTAGTTTCAAAAATATTGGTTGGATACTAATAAGTTTATCATGGATGTATTAGGTTAGCATCCCTTCAATTCCCTTAGGAACAATGATTAGTTTTGCTTCATATAAAAAGACACAATCATCATATATAAATGCAATGAATCAATAAGGCCTGAATGTTCACCTTTAATGACTTCAAATGTTAATTTTATAGGGTTTAGTGGAAAAAAATCAAGTTTCTCACCTTGTGCCTAATGACAATAATATAAATGAGGTTTATCTACAACATCCAACAAATACAACTCTTCTCTTGGCTACTAGTGGCTTTGTTTTGAATAGAGGTACTCACCATTTTTGGTGCCCTCACGTTTTCCCTTTGTGTGCCCTATACTACTATCTCCTCATAGATTATCTCTCTCCCTCGCAGACTATCTCCTCACAAACTATCTCTCTCCCTCGCAGACTATCTCCTCCCTGGATCCTTGCAGACTATCCCCTCACAGACTATCTCCTGTGACTTTATCCTCGCAGACTATCTCCCCTTGGTCGCGTGCTCCACTATATCCTCATGGAATATCTCTCTCCCTCATAGAATATCTCATCCCTAGCTCTTCATAGACTATCTCCTCATTGTTCTCCTCACAGACTATCCCCTCGCAGACTATCTCTTGCGACTTTCTCCTCATAGACTATCTTCCCTTGGTCGAGTGCACAATGTTCTCCTTGGTTGCATGCAATGGGCTCCTTCCTATTCTTTGGATCTCAAAATAATGGTTTGAATCCCTCGGACCCACTAAGAATGAGGGTAAGAATAAAGAAATGTTCAAAAATTCCTTTGAAACCCTAACATAAGTGTAGTTGGATATTAATGAGAAATAATTTGTTTTGATTTTAGGTGATTACCATGACTTCCCCCACCATTTTATCCTATTCAAATTTGGCCCCTCAACATCCTTTATCTATGAGAAATAATTTAAATTATGTATGGATACCTGTTATTTATAATAAAGTATAGATAAATTTCTTTAAACTATGACATTTATGAGGGTCAAAGTTAGCCACATAATAGTGTCATGCTATGATAGCCATTATTAAGAAAGAATTGGAATCTCTTACAATGGGTGTAAATGTGAGCATGTTGGTTCTTCTTGCATACATTGGGAGCTTAGTCACTACATTTGGTGTTTTGTTTTAAAAAAAACAAAATTTGTTGAATCTCAATTTCAAGCATTGGCAATTAAATTTGCTAAATTCCTTGAATTTAATTGCCAAAAATCTTATTCATATGAAAAATCAAAATAAAGAGAGTTTAATATAATGGTTTTTTTATACTTCTATACTTTATATTGCTCCAATCTACAAAATTTTGATAACATGGATCGAGTAGAAGCATTTTCTTTAAATAATCTACTATGTTGGTGGAAAATTGCTAAAACGTTGCAATTTCTTTCAAATAACACTATGGAATTCACTTTCCATGCATGATGAGAAAACCATATGTCAAGACATGAACCTTTGACGTTGGGTTGCCTCCAATTTAACTACATTATGGTTCAACTCCAACTAGACTTTGGCATATTTGTCATGAAATGTAGTGCAGAAGGAATCATAAATGTGACATAAGCACACAACCCGTCATTCCAACCATATAAAAACATGCCCCCACCTATATGTGGTATGTATACACAATCAACCAAAATTGCACAAGGTGTACATGGTTTTAGGTGACATCATGGGCATCGATGAACCAAGGATAGGCATAGCCCATTGTCATGGTTGAAAATTAATTAACTCCATAATTTCTATGCCCTCCATTTAACCACAAATAATTTCTATGGCCTATATAATTTCTACAAATTCATGGATTTCATTGAACTATGGATAATTTCTATGTCAACAACAACGCATCCATTCACTGGGAACACTAAAACTGACAAATCGATGACTCAACTAAATTAGGGTTTATGGTTTACATGATGAATTGATGATGGAATAAAGTGGGTGTGTGAGTCAAATTTGAGTCCAGAAACCCTCCCATATCATTAAGGCATGTGAATAGTCTATCCATGTCAAATTTCAAAGCATACAGAAACAATTTGAAAAAATTTCAACGTTGGCCCCATTCACAGGTCATTGTTGCCCATGTCTAGTCCTAGTACAATTTCCTTGTAAAATTTGTATAAAATATTTGGAGAATGATAATTTTTAAGGTGTTAGGACTTGTCCTACACACCATGGCCACATCACCTCTCATTGACAGTCTACGTATTGATCCATTTTAGTTTTGGGTTGTTAGAATTTTCAATTGCACGCACCTTTCAATCTAGTCAAAGTTCAATTAATGTCTCTTGTTATTCTAGGGCTATAAAGCCTCATCCCAATGCCCATATGCTTCCAACCTTGTGATCTAATGATATTTTGGTGACAAGTGTCATGAAGGGTGATGACTAAGACTAGGGGTAACTTTCAATTCAAGGCTAGGAATGACCAGGCCCACATCAAGTGAAGGAAGAAAATTAAGAAGGTACATGTGTTGTCCCATTCCATGTCAACAACAACGCATCCATTCATTGGAAACACTAAAACCCGACAAATCGATGACTCCACTAAATTAGGGTTTAAGGTTTACATGATGAATTGATGATGGAAAAAAGTGGGTGTGTGAGTCAAATTTGAGTCCAGAAACCCTCCCATATCGTTAAGGCATATGAATGGTCTATCCATGTCAAATGTCAATGCATACAGAAATAGTTTGAAAAAATTTCAACGTTGGCCCCATTCACAGGTCATTGTTGCCCGTGTCTAGTCCTATTACAATTTCCTTGTAAAAGTTGTATAAAATATTTGGAGAATGATAATTTTGAAGGTGTTAGGCCTCTTCCTACACACCACGGCCATATCACCTCTCATTGACAATCTGTGTATTGATCCCTTTTAGTTTTGGGTTGTTTGTATTTTCAATTGCACACACCTTTCAATCTAGTCAAAGTTCAATTAATGTATCTTGCTACTATAGGTTTATAAAGCCTCATCCCAATGCCCATATGCCTCCAACCTTGTGATCTAATGATCATTTGGTGACAAGTGTCTTGAAGGGTGATGACTAAGACTAGGGTTAACTTTCAATTCAAGGCAAGGAATGACCAGGCCCACATCAAGTGAAGGAATAAAATTAAGAAGGTACATGTGTTGTCCCATTCCATGTCAACAAAAATGCATCCATTCACTGGGAACACTAAAACCTGACAAATCGATGACTCCACTAAATTAGGGTTTATGGTTTACATGATGAATTGATGATGGAATAAAGTGGGTGTGTGAGTCAAATTTGAGTCCAGAAACCCTCCCATATCGTCAAGGCATATGAATAGTCTATCCATGTCAAATTTCAATGCATACAGAAACAATTTGAAAAAATTTCAATGTTGGCCGCATTCACAGGTCATTGTTGCCCTTGTCTAGTCCTAGTACAATTTCCTTGTAAAATTTGAATAAAATATTTGGAGAATGATAATTTTGAAGGTGTTAGACCTCTTCCTACACACCATGGCCATATCACCTCTCATTGACAGTCTGTGTATTGATCCCTTTTAGTTTTGGGTTGTTAGTATTTTCAATTGCATGCACCTTTCAATCTAGTCAAAGTTCAATTAATGTCTCTTGTTATTGTAGGGTTATAAAGCCTCATCCCAATTCCCATATGCCTCCAACCTTGTGATCTAATGATCGTTTGGTGACAAGTGTCATGAAGGGTGATGACTAAGACTAGAGGTAACTTTCAATTCAAGGCTAGGAATTACCAGGCCCACATCAAGTGAAGTAAGAACATTAATAAGGTACATGTGTTGTCCCATTCCATGTCAACAACAACACATCCATTCACTGGGAACATTAAAACCTGACAAATCGATGACTCCACTAAATTAGGGTTTATGGTTTACATGATGAATTGATGATGGAATAAAGTGTGTGTGTGAGTCAAATTTGAGTCCAAAAACCCTCCCATATCGTTAAGTCATGTGAATAGTCTATCCATGTCAAATTTCAATGCATACATGAACAATTTGAAAAAATTTCAATGTTGGCTCCATTCACAAGTCATTGTTACCCATGTCTAGTTCTAGTACAATTTCCTTTTAAAATTTGAATAAAATATTTGGAGAATGATAATTTTGAAGGTGCTAGGCCTCTTTCTACACACCACGGCCAGATCACCTCTCATTGACAGACTATGGATTGATCCCTTTTAGTTTTGGGTTGTTTGTATTTTCAATTGCACACACCTTTCAATCTAGTCAAAGTTCAATTAATGTCTCTTGTTACTGTAGGGTTATAAAGCCTCATCCCAATGCCCATATGCCTCCAACCTCATGATCTAATGATTGTTTGGTGACAAGTGTCATGAAGAGTGATGACTAAGACTAGGGGTAACTTTTAATTCAAGGCTAGGAATGACCAGGCCCACATCAAGTGAAGGAAGAAAATTAAGAAGGTACATTTGTTGTCCCATTCCATGTCAACAACAACGCATCAATTCACTGGGAACAAAGAAACTTCAATATCCTGATCTCGAAGTTCATCACCCTATAAAGGATTGTTTTTGCTAGTACTTGGTAAATAACTCTCTGGAAGTTGACATTTTGGGGGCATCGTCTATATATTTAAAAACAACGTAGAAAAGTTAGTGTGTATAGAAAATATAAAAATCCCGATAAGAAATATTACTAAAATTCATGAAATGATGATTATTACAGAGAATACATTAAATATTGAATCCTCTTACCAAGGGACAATATTCATAACCCCCTTCAGCGTGCCCCTTCTCCCTAAAATTTCTTTCAACTATTGTTATTAAAAGTCTTTTTCTTTGCAAGCCCCTGCAATCATAGAAAGGGAAATAACATTTTCCATCGCCCCTCGCCTCTAATGCCACTCTTAACCAAGAAAGCTTCCTGTCATTTTCATCCATAGTGACAAATCCTTGTCCTGACAAGTAATTGTCTTACCTACACCATACCAAACAGTAAGTTGTCAAGTTTTTATATATTAGCTACTCCTTCATGATATTTTAGCTACTCCTTTCGATTATGATATGTTTATTTACAGTGACCTACAATCCTCACAATTATTTCTTCTAAGACATTTTGACATGCTTTTTTTTATAATTATCAATTAACTATTCAGATCAATATGCTTCAATTTGCACTTTAAAGTAGTGTGTGTTGAATCACCATGGAAAATAATTACACACCATTTAACGAAAGTGGTCAAAATTTCTCAAACTTGAATCACTCGACACCATACACTAGCCTCTATGTTGTTTTGTAGACAAAATGTCAATCTTTGAAATTCACCACTAAAAAAAGAATGCCAACCACTTCTAATCCACAATTGGGTTGGGTTGGTTTAAATTATGACATGATGATTTGTAGCTACATACAATGGTCACAATTTTATCCTACTTATAGTGGTCAGGGTTTTATTTTTTAAGACACTTTGGCATGTTCTCATTTTTCATTGTATGACTAGTAGATTTCATCATGATTTTTTTTATATTTTAGCTACTCCTTATTAATAGTGTATAAACAAGTTACATCAACTACAAACTAGAGTTAATCACTATATCTAGAATTGCGGGTGATTATAAAAAATTGAGAGAAACATCACATATAAGAATACAATGTTATATGACTAACCTAACCTAATACTAGACTAAAAATATGACATTAATATATATAGGCACAACATCATAGAAACACAAAAGTTAGAGATCTAACAAGGTATCTAAGGGATAGAATTAGACTTACGAGGATTTTTTCTCCATGACTTTCTATTTCAAACATTAGTCCAACCGGTAAAGTTGTTATGAGTTGGTGGTTTTGTAATATGGATTAAATTTACATAAGGAACTGTAGGCTCAAATTAATCTAGATTGATAATGACATACGTTTTTAATGTTTGAATTGACTTATTGATGGAGTGATTTTCCCTCTTCTTAAAATACTTCTTCGGATAATATTTTTCTTGACATTTCACATGAATTTCCATAGAATATACTAAATAGATCCAAAAACAAATGACATGAAATATGGTACTACACATATAATATATTATCAAGGAAAAAACAAGCTACATGAAATTTTGACATTTGAACAAAAATTTACAAGTTAAATGAGTACATCAATAAAAAGACATACTAGCCTTGCAAGTTCAAAATTCGAGCTATGTAGATCAAGAATTGGATTTGTTCAACCGGTGGGTGACGGAAAAAATAAACAGCTCAAACAAAAGGCCATGAACAATGTCACAACTATAGCAATTGTGTCGCAAAGTCTCTTAAAGTCAGGTATATATAGATCAACTAGTCAACTAGCCATTAACAGATGCTTTTTGAGATAGGCAAAATCTTCATGGCAATAGCGACAAAGTTTGGTGGCAATAGAGATGAATTTTCATGGCAATAGCGACGAAATTCCCGCCCAATTTAAAAAAACCTATTTGTGGCAATATTGACGAACTTTCTTAGCAATATTGACGAAAATCCTGCCCTATTTAAAAAAAACAAGAAAATAATGGAAACGTGGAAACATTCCATGGAATAATTCGCCCATATGTAGTAGTGCGGCATTGAGGCCGAGAATGCCAGACTGAAGGACCAGGTCAAGAAATTGGAAGAGGATTTTATTCCTATGCCATTTCTTACCAATCCTTTGGCAATAGCCATGCCTGCCACCCCTGCATCCAAGTTAAAAGGATCATCATCCTCCTCGCATCGTGTAGAGGATATGTGGAGAATAATATCAAGAAAATAATGGAACTGGTTACTGAGGCATGGGAAACATAACAAACCATGACTTCCCTTGGAACGAGGGCACATAATTTTCTCGAACATTTGTAGGAGGAGTTAAAAGATGAAGAACAATTCTATTTAAACACGGTCCTTCCTTTTGGCACCAATGTCAACAAAATGACACAAACAAGAAGAAGAAAACAAGATCTCCCATCCAAAAACTAGATTGGTCAATTAAATGCATGCTGGAAAGAAAAAGTGAAGAACCTGCATCTCATTTTTCAGTCATGTGAACAAGCCATATCAAAGAAAGACAAATTATTCACAAATCTCTCTAGAATAAACTTAGCCGGAAGTACCAACGAATTCCAAGACCCCAACTTAATCGTCAACTCCTTTCCCTTAACTAAGAAAGACTTCGATAAATAGGTTGATATTTTTAAGGCGTTGTCTTTGGAAAAGTTTTACAGCATCCTTGAATATGGTCAACATGACGTCAATGACTGGCTAGTCGACTATTCAGTACATAATGAGGAAATTGATCAGGCTCTGCGTAATCTTCCTATCGACTTCAGGGAATTAGAAAAGGAATTTTTCAACATAAAAATCTGGAATGAGATCAACGTCACCCCAATGAGAAGCTACATTGAATAATGGCATGAAAGGGAATTGAAGTAGGTCGCTGACGAAAGGTAACATGCAGTTGCCATGATTCCAACAGCCGTCGACAACATCAATGAAAAGGCATCAACAAGAAAATAGAAAAAGGGGTCATGTGTACCATCACTGTAAGTCTACTGATCGCATCCTGCTTTGTTTATCAACCCAATTATTCCACTTCTTTAAATAGAAATGTCTAGCCAAATACCGATACCTTTCAATTTATTCTTTTCAGGTATTACACTCTACCGTCGCCCACTTCTTCTTTCTACAGTCCTATTTCTTGTACATATTTCTCTTATGGTCTGTGGGAGTCCCAATCCCAGTATATATGACAAACGCATTGAAATTTCCAGGAATATGTAACAGACAATATTAGTTTTTGATATATTTCAAATAAAATTGTTTTTTATCTCCTTTTATATTTATGTCCTCATACATTTTTATCTTCCACCAGTCTATATGACAAATGCATCTAAATTTCCAGGAATATGTAACTTTTTTGATATATTTCAAATTAAACTGTTTTTTTATCTCCTTTTATATTTATGTCGTCATAAATTTGTATCTTCCACTATGCAGAAATTGTATTTTCTTAATATACAGACAAAATAGACATAATTTTTCAACATAGTAAAATAGATTATATACTTTCAAAAAATAGATGGGGCTCTAGAGGCCTCGTGTCATTTACTACATGGATACCACCTGTGCTTCATGCTACTTGTCGCATCTCCGCTGCAGTTTCCATCTACCTCTACTACTTTTTCCTATCCCAATTCAACCTGATAGGGACTACGTTGCCACACAACACTTGTTTAAATATGTATTTTTTATTGAGCATACTTGTGTTAGTGTATGAACACACGTTCACAATTCTTTGTTGTAATAAAGTGAAGAGAAACAATTAAGGTGAAGTGGGTTCTTGTTCAACTTGGTGAAAGAGGAATGAGTTTAAAAGGAAAGCCTACAAAACACACATCCCAACTTTAAAAATGCATTATTAAAGGTTGAAGGAAAAAATCTTAAAGATAATGAACTTGTTATTAGAATGAAAAGAGACCTGCATAAAGAAATATTAAAGGTAAAGGCAAATATTTCAACACAATCATTATCATAATCATTTGCCAATATTAAATAAACAAGCACTAAATACACAATATTATTACAAAATTAAATCATAAATAATTTTAAAAACATGTTCATGAAATGTACATATATTCAAAATTGGTTCAATTGAATATTTTTTATAAAATGACACATCTAGTTCAAGATACATAATGGAACCTCATGTCCAAATATGGAAAAATGATATCTCATACCTTAGATACAAAATGGCATATCATGGCTAATGAACATAATAGGTTACTCATTGATTATTGTTACCCTCACCACTACTAGGTGCATCCCTAAAGATGATCTTTCTCCTCTTACTCCCAAAAAAAACTTGAGTCTTCTTGCATCTTGAAGTTGTTTATCCTTTTGGAAACTGGAAAAGGAAATAACAATATTATAAGATTTTTTTCACAATGAATTAACACACTTACATAATGATACTTAATAATTCAAGCCAATAAAACTCACCACACATGAGAGTGTAAGTCGTGAGGGTATTAATTTCCTCTGTGGCCCTAACCTCTCTGTGAGGCCTTCCTGTATTATTTACAAGAATCAAAGCATCAAATATAATGAAAATGCATAAAATCAATGTCATTCATGCTAGATAATTATTTCATCAACAAATGCTCTCACTGTGAATAACTCAAGCAATGACATATATTGGCTAATAGATCGAGATCTTGACTCAAAAAGCTACTTTGAAGCAACAACAAGTGTAGGGTTGATAGGTGTAGTTGTAGTGTATGAAACAAGGGGGATTGCAGTAGGGTGAATTGGTGCAGGGTGGACTAGTGTAGCCACAATGGATGAAACAATGGTGATCATCTTATTTATTTGGTCTTGTATGTGGATGATATGTTGTCAATAGGAAACAATAAGAAGATTATCCAGGATGTGAAAAATTAGTTGTCCTCTAAATTTGACATGAAGGATCTTGGTGTTGCAAATTTCATTTTGGGAATGGAAATTAAAATAAATCGGGCAAACATGAAACTATGGTTAAATCAGATGAAATATTTTGAGTCAATATTGCAGAGGTTTAACATGCAGGATTGTAAACCGGTCATGGTTCCTATTCCTGTAGGTATAAAGTTATATGTGGATCAGTGTCCCAAGACACGAGAAGAGAAGATGAAATGTCCCATGTTTCATATGCTAGTGCAGTTGGTAGTTTGATGTATGCAATGGTATGTACTAGATGAGACATTGTAGATGAAGCGGGATTTTTGAGCAGGTATATGTCAAAACCAGGGTAGGAGAATTAAACAACAATAAAGAAGGTTTTCAAGTATTTGTGTGTCACTGCTAGTTATGGATTGTGCTACCAAGGAAGACTAGGATTGGACAGATTATTGGACATACATCAATTTGTTGATGTAGATTAGGCTGGACATTTGGATCGTAGAACATCTAGAAGTGGGTATGTGTTTAATCTATTTAGAGGAGAAATTAGTTGGATGAACATAACACAGGTTGTAGTGGCACTCTCAAATACATAAGTTAAATGCAATCAAGGAAGCAGTATGATTACAAATATTGTGTTTATGTATTGGGTTGGTACAACAAGCTGTAAGGATAGATTGTGGAAGTCAGACTGCAATCTTCTTGATGAAGAAACCGACTTATCATTCAAAGAAAAATCATATTGATGTTCAATATCACATTGTAAGAAACATGGTTGAAGACAAGAAGGTGTTGTTGATGAAGTTGGACACTTTGAATAATGTTTCAAATTCATTGAAAAAGTATGTGAGCACCAAGAAGTTCTCTTGGTGTAGAGAAACAATGCACATTTCCCCCTTGGATTGTTCACTATGTAATCCTGTAACCCCCTGTATGCAAAGAAAACAACAAGTGGGAGAATATTGGATATGTGTTATATTCTTTGCATGAACAAATATAGTGTTCGCATTGCACCGAGCATGCGGGGGGTCATAGGGGGGTTGTGGGGGGTGGGAGCCCCCCTGTGTGGGGAATCAGGGAAACATCCCCCCAAAAAACATTTGGGTGGTTTTTTAGTTCATTTTTAGTGGTTTTTTGGAACATGGTTCTTGCTGATGGTTTTCTAGTTATCATTAAGGAATTAGGGTTGTTGACTAATATGAATCAATGGATTAAGGGTTTTAGATGCCATAGGATCCTTTATATATTGTATTCTAAAAAAAAAAGACATCTGATGAATAAAATATTAGAGGTGCGACTCTAAATAGATTGTTGGTTTTCCCGATTTGGGTTTCCAAGGTAAAATATTTGTGTAATGTGTGTGTGTGTGTGTGTGCCATTGTATCTTTTCTCTTTTTATTAAGAATCTATTTGCAGTAAGTAATTGTACAATTTTATAATCTATATCCATCCCAATCATTGGCTCTCTTTACCCCTTCAGTCTGCACAACCCAAATGGTGGATCTCCTTCTTTGCAATGCAGTCCCTTAGGCTACCACACCCCTTGTTGGGATTCAATATAGATTGTCCAGGAAAATATCAATGTTAGGATCAACAAGGATTTTTAGTACCAATTTTCACAATAGATATAATATGTCCCCCTTCACAAGCTTGTCTTCATTCCTCTTCCCATTTGCACCTAGCTAGAGTGATGGTAGAATGATGGAAATGATGATTGATACAAAATGAAGGTATTATTGATAAATTGCAAGTTTAGTTCATTGTATTTTAGGCATCGGATCGTTAAGAATGCGAAATACATAAAGCTTATTATCTAGTTGTGAAATATCAAATGTGACTTTTACTTGATGCTTAGTAATGAATAAAGAGATCGGCCATTAATATACATGTTGCAAATGAAGAGAATAGAACAGAAAACCAGAAAGAGAAATAGAGATAAGAGGTTGATAACGGAGTTCACCAATCGTTGGCTGTCTCCGGGCCCGCTTCCAAGTGGAGGACCTCTTTATTGCTCTTTATAATGCTCAAAGTTCTCTTACAATTGCACTTTGTTGTTACATAACATGATTCAGATCTGCAATGCAAGTCCTCCTTGCTCACAGTCATGCATGCTCCATCAAATTCCTCTCAAACACATGGCAAAAAGGCCCCTCAAAACATGAGAAAAGGCCAAAATTTACAAACTGCCCCTTCAAAACCCTGCATCAAAAAGTCTCCTACAAGCTTCAAAAAGCCTAGTTTATATAGATTTTGAGGCTCAAATGAGGAATCCCAACTTCTCTCAAGATCTGGCCTCTTTTTGGGATCAAATCCCCCTTCAAATGGCATCAAAATCCTCAAAAAAACCAATTTATGGGCATAATATCAGGCAAAAATCAATTATGTAAAGTTAAAAAACCACTTTATTTAAAAATACACAGAGTAGCCCCCTTGGGCTATGCGCACGCCCTCTAAAAATGGTCATATGAGTTTCATATGGCCAAGCGTTGGCCCCTTAACCCGCACTAACTCCTAGTTACATGGCGCATTTCATGTGACCTGTGGCTAGTGGTTATAACCTTCACGCGCAATTTTATGGAGATAGCCCTTGGATTTGGGGTGCACATCATGTGACTGCCCCTTTATATTCTTCTGGGTGATTATGCTAGGCCCCATGCCCCTTTTCATTGGATAGTGGTCGTATTACCACACAGAACCATGGGCTGGGGCTTATCCCTAGCCCCCCCCCCCCTTCCGCCACATACAAAGTATTGCAATTTAAATAATTTAAAATATGTTTCATATAATAAGAAACATATGTGGCACATTGGTATATGGACTATGTCTTAAAGAATTGGGCTTGGTGGGTGGTCGTGGTTTCAAAACCCATGGGCCCCCAAATATTTTTTGGACTTGCCATACGAATTGATGATTGGGTGCCATGTGGCTACCCATGCCTCGGCCACGTGGCACCACCACATTTGACCAAACTTTGCCAAGTGTCCAATTCTGATTGGATCTTCCATCCACATCTTCCCAGTCACAGATCACCACTTGTCAACACTTGATTTTCCCACGTTAGCTTCATGAAGTGTTTTTGGTGATGTCATGATGATGTCAGTATTGACTTTTTGCCAGTCCTTTGACTTTTTCGTTGTTTGAGAAAACGGTCAGAGTACGATAACTCTCGCATACGATGTCCATTTGAGAAAGTAAATATACTACCGGAATTAGTGCGACGAGTCGGTCGCAATAGAATTGGTTTCATTCCATTATGAGAACTTTGATTTTTGAGCATTTTTTGAGCCTGGGGAGCCTCCTGGATCAATGATGGTCAAAATGCCCAAACACAAGATTTACATATGCATACTGTGAACTTGTCGTTTGGCACTCAAATAAATGATCTTGAGACCTTTTACTAAACTTAGGAGAAAATGCTCACGTGACTCTTACTTTGGAATATAATATTATACTTGGCATTAAGCCCCCTCTTTAGGCTTCTTTTCCCCCCCTCCTTCCTCTCTCGTGGAGTCATAGTGCCTATCATTTTAGTCCCTTTCATCTCACAACCAATGATTTATTTTTTTATTAATAACTTTAATGTACATCATTTATATTCCTTGATCCTCAACTATAATATTTGGCTCAGAAACTAATTCACATATTTACATTAGATTATATTTTGGAGATCAAAACTAGGGTGTTACAAGAACCCGCAAGAATTTCTTGAAATCTAACCCTTTCCTCTTCTTCCAAAACCATTCTAATATTAAGAATCTATCCAACATAAGAAAGAATGAGAGGCTTACTATCATTGCTTCAATCATCAGTGAAATTCATTGAAGGTTCAAAAGCAGCATGTCCTTCTCACCAACATGGATTTTTCTCCACAAAATTAAAAGTGTAATGTCTATGTAATTCTCTTTCAATTGAGTTCATACTTCTATGCTTGTTATTCACCCATTGTAACAGGAAATGCATATAAATACACAAAAGTTATCAAGGCAATCAACTTAGTAGGATTTATAAAATTTGATGTTATGCATTTTGTCCAATTTATTTATGAGAAATCAATTATAATTTTTTTGTATTTCTCTAGGTTGCAACCTCATAAAGCGATGAACCATGTCCACCTAGGATTGACATATCGACTCATTCCCAAGTTGAATCAAGTTAAATATTGTTTTAATATGAGACATGTTGTCTTGTTTTGGTTGACTTTCATGTTTTTGTACTAATAAAAATATTATAAATGTGTATGTAAGCACCATCATTCTTCGTTCAGTCACCATTAATTTGTTTCCCCATCGCTCCTACATGCACACCATATGTTCCAGATTATAGGGAAAGTATGGTCCTTGGCCTCCCTACCTCAACACTTGGATTTACATTCCTCCCCTCCAGGGTACTTCATCCCATCCTACAACTCATGGGGATTTATTATCACCCACCTACACAACCTTTTCCATTCCATCCATTTGTAGTGCCTACACCCATTTTCCATGCACCAGTTAGTGTTCCTATAGTCCCCCTTGTTACATCCATTATAGTTGCACCAGTCCACCCTACTATAGCCCCACATGTTTCATCCATTGTGGCTGCAACAGTCCACCCTGCACCAATTCACCCTACTACAATCCCCCTCGTTTCATCTATTATGGATGCAACAGTCCACCCTGCACCAATTCACCCTACTGCAATCCCCCTCGTTTCATCCACTATGGATACATTTGTCAACCCTACACTGGTTATTGCTTCAGAGTAGCTTGTTGAGATGAGTGCTCTATCTACTAACCAATCTCTTCCATTGCTTGAGTTATTAATACAATGAGAAAATTTGTTGATGAAATAATTATATAGCATGAACGACATTGATTTTGTGCATTTTCATTAAATTTCATGCTTTGATTATTGTAACTACTACAGGGAGGTCTCGTAAAGAGGTTAGGGTCACGGAGGAGATTAATACCCTCACGAATTACACTCTCATCTGTGGTGAGTTTTCTTGGCTTGAATTATAAAGTATAATTATCTAAGTGTGTTAATTCATTGTGGAGAAAAAACTTATAATATTGTTATTTCCTTTTCTAGTCTCCACAAAGACAAACAACTCCAAGATGCAAGAAGAATCAAGTCTCTATCAAGAGTAAGAGGAGAAATATCATCTTTAGGGATGCACATAGTAGTGGCAAGGGTGGCAACAATCAACAAGTGACCTATTATGTATCTAATCCATGATGTGCCATTTTGCATCTAAGGTATGAGATGAGATTTTTCCATGTTTGGACATGAGGTGTCATTATGTATCTTGGACATGATGTGCCCTTTTGTAAAAAAAGTTCAATTAAGCCAATTTTGAATATATATACATTTCATGGACATGTTTTATAAATTATATATGATTTAATTTTTGAATAATATCATGTATTTACTGCTTGTTTATATAATGTTGACGAATGGTTATGATGATGATTGTGTTGAAATATTTGCCTTTACCTTTAAGATTTCATTATTCATATCTCTTTTTGTTCTAATAACAAATTAATTACCTTTAAGATTTTTTTCTTCGAGTTTATTTCCATTTTAATAACGCATTTTTAAAGATGAGATGTGTGTTTTGTAGGATTTTGTTTTAAAATCGTTCCTCATTCACCAAGATGAACAAGAACCCGCTTCACCTTAATTGTTTCACTTCTCTTTATTCCCGCACAGAATTGTGAATGTGTTTGTACACTAACACAACTATGCTCAACAAGTTGTAAGGATAGATTGTGAAATTCAAAGTGCAATATTCTTGGTGAAGAACTCAACTTATCATTGAAAGAAAAAACATATTGATGTTCAGTATCACATTGTAAGAGACATGGTTGAAGACAAGAAGGTGTTGTTGATGAAGGTGGAAACTTTGAAGAGTGTTGCAGATTCATTGACAATGTATGTGAGCAATGAGAAGTTCTCCTGGTGTAGATAAACAATGGGTATTTATGCCCTATATTATTGACTATGTAATCATTTAAACCTGATCCATATGGATTTCGGTGGCCTCCCACCTATTCCAACTGGGTCATATTGGCAGTTTTCCAATTCGACAGTTTTTTCCTAGTTTTTGGGTACCTGACTTCTGGGGTCCTTTTGAGGCCCTAAACAATGTTTTTAGGGCTCACCACGTTTAAAATATAGATTGATTTATATTCTGATGACAACATGTGTATTCCTTGGATAGACCTTTCCAATGCGCTATTGTGCACCTAAAATAGATATTGTATGCAAACGTTACGACCCAGAAAGTTGATGTATTAACTTACCCAAACGGGGCCCTCATGAATTTTGGCGCTTCATCTCCTAGGGTTAGGTTTTTGGATGTATAAGGTTTTTGACATTCTTGTTTATTGTAAAAAGGCCTTGAGAACCTCATTGTAATAATCTTCTTGCGAATGAGCGCAACCTTCAAATCTCTTCTCAGAGATAAACCACCACCATTCTAGCAAACTTGTTTTCCGCTGCATTTTACAGTTTCAACTTATTTCCTTATTGAATAGAAACCAATTTTACTATATATTTGTTATTCTGTATTAAGCATCTTTTGATAATAATCTATATCCATTTCATTCTGCTCATAAAATTCGGATCAATGGTATCAGAGCCAATTGGAATAGGTGGGAGGTCACCGACATCCATCTAGATCAATCCTCCCCCCTTAGGAAGCAATGGTTTCCATTTTGTTGAGTGCCCCCATTAGATGAGGAATTTTTTGTTTAATTTGGCCCCAGGTGAGCCACTTGCCTTGGTGCAGGAGCTACCCTTTGGCTTGACAAATGCTCCAGCCACTTTCATGAGGATGATAGACAATATCCTGTGACTATTCACCAATACTTTTGTAGTGGTGTATCTGGATGACATTCTCATTTAAAACAAGACTTGGGTAGAACACTTGCAACATATTCAGCAGGTTCTACACACCCTGCGGCAACACAAGCTATACACCAACTTGGAAAAATGCTCCTTCGACATGGACAAGGTCCATTACCTGGGCTACATCGTTGATCAACATGGTGTAAATGTGGATCCAACCAAGATCCAAGTCATTCATGACTGGCCAACCCCAACCACACTCACTGAGCTTCAAAGCTTCTTGGACCTTGATAATTTCTACCGCAGGTTCATGTTGGTATTATCTCTTATTGCATGGACCCTCAGCCAAGTAACCAGGGGTGGTGGTAAGGAGAAATTTGTGTGGGGCTGGTCCCAACAACAAGAATTCGATGAATTAAAACAATGCTTGTGCTCAACTCCAGTAATTTCACTACCATAACTGCAGTAGCCCTTTGAGATCAGGACAAATGCTTCAGATTATGCTATGGGCGCCGTTCTCACTTAGCACGACTACCCCATGTCCTATCATAGTGAGACACTATTAGATGTTGTCTGTAAGTACTCTACTTATGAAAAAGAAATGTACTCCATTGTGCAAGCCTGCCGCCAATGGAGACATTACATTCTTGGGAAGGAGACAATCATCCAAACTTATCATAAGCCATTGTAGTTCATGCAGACACAAGGAAAATTGCAGAATTACCACCATTAGAAGTGGTCCACATAATTGCAGCAATTCCACCTCAACATCAAGTATAAAACATGAAGCACCAACCACGTCGTTGATTTCCTCAATAAACTGCTAGTTGCGACACTCACCACAGTGCTAAAATATTACGGCCATGAGACCTCTGGATGGCCCCAACTCTATGAGACAGACCCAAAATTCACCACCACCTACCAAATGTTGGGCACAAACGTAGTTGTCGCTAATTTCCATCTTCAGGATGGGTTGTTGTGTTTTTCGGGGCCACATCTGCGTTCCATCAAGCGAGCGAGCAAAGATGATATGGGAATCACACTAAAGTAGGGTGGAAGAACAATTTGACATCTAAAATATAGTGGCAATGATGCATAAACATTTCTACTGGCCGAAACTTTGACATGAGGTCAACAAGTATATCAAGCCATGCATTGTTTGTGCTATTGCCAAACCGACCACTAAGAAACATGTCATGTACACCCCTCTTCCTACTCCTGACAGGCCATGGGAATCCATATCCATGGACTACATGTCGTGCCTCCCACCTATACCAACTGTCTCATTTTGGCAGTTTTCTAGTTCAATAGATTTTTCCTAGTTTTCAGGTCCCTAACTTCCGGGGCCATTTTGAGGCCCTACACAACGTTTTTAGGGCTCGCCACAATTAGTTTATTTACGAAGTTTGAGTTTGATGGAAACATGTGTATTCCTTAGATAGACCTTTCCAATGGGCTATCGTGCACCTAAACTGAAGATCGTATGCAAAAGTTACGACCGTGGGAAGTTGATGTACTAACTTACCTAAACGGGGCCCACATGACTTTTGACGCTTCATCTCCTAGGGTTAGGTTTTTGGTTGTCTAGGGTTTTTGAAATTCTTGTTTATTGTAAAAAGGCCTTAAGATCCTGATTGTAATCATATTCTTGCGAATGAGCACAACTGTCACATCTCTTCTCAGAGATAAGCCACCACCATTCTAGCACGCTTGTTTTCCGTTGCATTTTACAGTTTCATCTTATTTCCTTATTGAATAGAAACTTGTTTTACTTTATATCTTTTATTCTTTGTTAAGCATATTTTGATAATAATCTGTATTCATTTCATTCTTCTCATAAAATCCAAATCAGTGGTATCAGATCCAGTTGGAATAGGTGGGAGGCCACCGACATCTATCTAGATAAATCCTCCCCCCTTAGGAAGCAATGGTATCCATTGCGTTGAGTGCCCACATTAGATGAGGAAATTTTTGTTGAATTTGGCCCCGGGTGAGCCACTTGCCTTGGTACAAGAGGTGCCCTTTGGCATGACAAATGCCCTAGCCACTTTCATGAGGATGATGGATGATACCCTGCGACCATTCAAAAATAATTTTGTAGTGGTGTATCTGGATGACATTATCATTTACAACAAGACTTGGGAAGAACATTTGCAGCATATTCAACATATTTTGCACACCCTGTGACAACACAAGCTATACACCAACTTTGAAAAATGCTCCTTCAGCATGGACAAGGTCCATTACTCAGGCTACATCATTGATCCACATGGTGTACATGTGGATCCATCCAAGATCGAAGTCATCTGTGATTGGCCAGCCCCAACCACACTCACTGAGCTTCAGAGATTCTTGGGACTCGCCAATTTCTACCGCAGGTTCGTGTTGGGATTCTCCCATATTGCATGGGCCCTCAGCCAAGTAACCAGGGGTGGTGGTAAGGAGAAATTTGTGTGGGGATTATCCCAACAACAAGCATTCAATGATTTGAAACAACGCTTGTGCACAACCCCAGTACTTTCACTATCAGACCTGCAACAACCCTTTGAGATCGAGACAGATGCTTTAGACTATGTTGTGGGTGTCGTTCTCACTTAGTACAGCCACCTCGTGGCCTATCACAGTGAGACACTATCAAATGTTGTTTGTAAGTACCCTACTTACGAAAAATAAATGTACTCCACTGTGCAAGCCTACCACCAATGGAGACATTACATTCTCGGGAAGGAGATAGTCATCCACACTGATCATAAGCCACTGCAGTTGATGCAAACAGAAGGAAAATTACAGAATGACCGCCATCAGAATTGGTACACATACTTGCAGCAATTCCACCTCAACATCAAGTATAAAACATGAAGCACCAACCACGTTGTTTATTTCCTCAGCAGACCGCCAGTCATGGCACTCACCACAGTGCTAGACTCTTGCGGCCATGAGACCTTTGGATGCCCCCAACTCTATGAGATAGACCTAAACTTCTCCACCACCTACAAAATGTTGGGCGCAAACATAGTTGTTGCTAATTTCCATATTCAAGATGGGTTGTTGTGTTGTTTGGGCCACATCTGCATTCCATCAAGCAAGCAAGGGAAGTTGATTTGGGAATCCCACTATAGTTGGGTGGCAGGACACTTCGACATCGAAAAGATAGTGGCAATGCTGCAAAAACATTTCTACTAGATGAAACTTCGACAGGAGGTCAACAAGTATATCAGGTCCTAGACTGCCTATGTTATTTCCAAACCGACCACTAAGAAACAGGGCCTGTACACCCCTCTGCCTACTCCTGACAGGCCATGGGAATCCATCTCCATGGACTACATGTCGGGCCTCCCATCCACCAAGCGAGGAAATGATTGTGTTTTTTTTGTTGTTGATCGCTTTTATAAGATGGTGATTATGGTTGCCTACAAGAAGAGCATCACATGAGAAGCCATTGTGAATCTCTTCTTTGAACAAGTATGGGTACATTTTGGAATCCCACAAACCATTGTCTCAGATCAGGAAAGTCGATTTCTCAGCACATTATGGTCGAGACTCTGGTTACTGCTGGACACCAAGATCAACCCCAAATGCATAAAACAAGAATTGAGTGATCATATTGTGGACAAACAGGTCAAGGGAAATTGCCAAAAAAGGATCCAACTTTATCGAGTTGTCAAAGCAGGGCAACTCCTGCACCAAGGCAAGTGGCTCACCGGGGCCAAATTCAACATAAATTTCCTCATATAATGGGGGAAATTAGTGCAATGGATACCATTTATTCATAAGGGGGGATGATTGATCCATATGGATTTTAGTGGCCTCCCACCTATTCCAACTGGCTCATTTTGGCAGTTTTCCAGTTTGCCAGTTTTTTCCTAGTTTTCGGTTCCCCGACTTTCGGGGTCGTTTTGAGGCCCTAAACAACGTTTTTAGGGATCACCACAATCAAAATGTACATGAAGTCAAAGTCTGACGGAAACATGTGTAGTCCTCAGATAAAACTTTCTAACAGGCTATTGTGCGCCTAAAACGGAGGTCGTATGCAAAAGTTACGACCCCGGGAAGTTGATGTACTAAATTACCCAAACAGGGCCCACATGACTTTTGGCGCTTCATCTTCTAGGGTTAGGTTTTTTGATGTCTAGGATTTTTGAAATTCCTATTTATTTTAAAAATTCCTTGAGAGCCTCATTGTAATCATCTTCTTGTGAATGAGCGTAGCCATCGCATCTCTTCTCAAAGATAAGCCGCCACCATTCTAGTAAGCTTGTTTTCCGCTACATTTTACAGTTTCATCTTATTTCCTTATTGAATAGAAATTGGTTTTACTGTATATATATTATTCTGTGTTAAGAATCTTTTGATAATAATCTTTATTCATTTCGTTCTTCTCATAAAATCCGGATCAAACGCCCTGTATGTAAAGAAAACGACAAGTGGGAGAATGTTGGGTATGTGTTATATTCTTTGCATGACCAAACTTAGTATTCATGTTACACTAAGCATGTAGGGGGTTCATAGGGGTGTTTTAGGGGGATGATATCCCCCTTGTATGGGGGATCAAGGGAAACACCTTTGTAATTTTTTTTTGGTAGTTTTTGCATCTATTTTTTAGCGGTTTTTTGGCACATGGTTTTCATCGATGGTTTTCTAATTTTGGTTAAGGAATTAGGGTTGTTGACTAATCCGGGTCAATGGATTAGGGGTTTTATATGTCGTGGGATCATACATGTATTTTATTGTAAACAATGAAGAAACATGATGAATAAAATATTAGAGGTGTGGCTCTAAATAGGTTGTTGGTTTTCCTAATTTGGGTTTCCAGGGTAAAATCTTTGTGCAATGCGTGTGTTTCATTGTATATTTTCTGTTTTTATTAAGAATATATTTGAAATAAGTAATTGTACAAGGTTAAAATGTACAACCATCCCAGTCATTGGCTCTCTTCCCCCCTTATGTTTGCACAACCCAAAGGGTGGATCCCCTTCTTTGCAATGCAGTCCCTTAAGCTACCACAACTGTTGTTGGGACTTAGTAAAGACTGGCCAAGAAAATATCAATGCTAGGATCTACATGGCTTTTCAGTACCAATTTTCATAGTAGATATATAATATGTCCCCCGTCACAAGCTTGGCTTCATTCCTCTTCCCCTTTGTACCCAACTAGAATGATGGTAGAATGATGGACGTAATGATGGTCAAAATTCCCAAACACAAGATTTATGTATGCATACTTTGAACTTGCCACTTAACACTCAAATAATTGATTTTGAGACATTTTCTTAAACTTAGGATAAAATGATCATGTGACTCTTATTTTGGAATATAATATTATATTTGGCATTAAGCCCCCTCTTTAGGCTTCTCAGCCCCCACTCATTCCTCTCTCGTGGAGTCATAGGCCCCGTCATTTTAGTTCCTCTCGTCTCACGACCAATAAATCATTTATATTCAACATAAGGAAATGAAGACAAATGTCACAGTGCAACATAACCATTCGGAAACAACACAATCCAACGTAACCCTTGAGGAGTTGCATAATGTGACAAAATCCTTGATGGACATCAAAATGCGACACAACCATTGAAGAATGTAGCAATTCGACATAAGTCAACCAAGATGAATGTCATAATGTGACAATACAATGGTTAAATATGGATAAACATAATCAACATGGTCAACCATGTCTAACCATGTCCAAGAATGGTCAACCAAAGTGAATCATGGTCAACCTAAGTCAACCATATTCAAACATGGTTGACCATGGTCAACCATAAAAAATAATGGACCAAAGTCAACCATATTAAAACATAGTTAATCATAGTCATCCACAGTTAACCATGGCCAACAATGGTTAATTAAAGTCAACCATGGTCAATCATGTTTAACCATGTTCAACCATAATCAACATGGTCAACCATAATAAAATATGGCCAACCAAATTCAAACATGGTGAACCTAAGTCAAGCAAAGCCAACTAGAGTAATTCATGGTCAAACATAGTCAAACATGTTCAACCATTGTCAACTAAAGCTAACCAAAGTTGTGTTGGACCATGTTGTCATTGATGCCAATGGTTTGATTATTTGGGAGAATGTTGGATCATATGTCATTGATGTAAATGGTTTGGTTTGATTGAGGTCAAGTAATTGATTGATATGATGCCCTTGATGAGAATGATATATGTCTAAGTGGAAACCAATTGATAAAGATAGATCATTGATATGATGCACTTGATGAGAATGATATATGTCCAAGTGGAAATCAATTGATAAAGATGGATCATTAGTATGATGCATTGATGAAGATGGATCAATGAGTTGTCATTGATACATGATGCATAGTTTATATATACGATGCAGTGGTGAATTGATGCAAAGATGAATCATTATTATCTTATCATGGTTGATAAGGTGCACAAATGGATGAACTCCAAAGTGGTCCCCTTATGGTGAAA
>JZKD02S1649515.1:224957-235893 GCA_000966675.3 Picea glauca
CTTTATCATTTAAATATTCCTTCTTGATTTTGTCACTTTACTTTATCATTTAAATAATCCATCTTGATTTTGTCACTTTACTTTATCATTTAAGTAATGATTTCTTCTTTTCAAGCACTTTTACTTCTCTAACCTTGGGGGTTTCAAGCCTTCATATGGGGGGCCTCCAACTTCATAAGACCATAACTCTCAAACCGTGAGGAGTTATGTGACATTTTACTTACCATCGGAAATGGCATGTCAAGAACTATCCATCTAGGATAGTTTCACCAACAACTTCATAGATATTCATCTCATTATTCCACATACAAGCATGGGTCCTCCAACCGTTCTCCTAGGATAACTCAATCCGTAAAGCGTCTTCCCGTGAGGGCTTTCACCATAAGGGGACCACTTTTGAGTTCATCCATTTGTGCACCTTATCAACCATGATAAGATAATAATGATTCATCTTTGCATCAATTCACCACTGCATCATATATATAAAATATGCATCATGTATCAATGACAACTCATTGATCCATATTCATCAATGCATCATACTAATGACCCATCTTTATCAATTGGTTTCCACTTGGACATATATCATTCTCATCAAGTGCATCATATCAATGATCTATCTTTATCAATTGGTTTCCACTTGGACATATATCATTCTCATCAAGGTCATCATATCAATCAATTACTTGACATCAATCAAACCAAACCATTTACATCAATGACATATGATCCAACATTCTCCCAAATAATCAAACCATTGGCATCAATGACAACATGATCCAACACAACTTTGGTTAACTTTAGTTGACAATGGTTGAACATGTTTGACTATGTTTGACCATGACTTACTCTAGTTGGCTTTGCTTGACTTAGATTCACCATGTTTGAATTTGGTTGGCCATATTTGATTATGGTTGACCATGTTGATTATGGTTGACTATAGTTTACCAAGTTTTCCTATGGTTATATTTGGTTAATTGTGGTTAACTACGGGTGGATTTGGTTTTACTATGGTTGATGATAGTTATTTATGGTTGAACATGGTTAAACATGATTGACCATTGTTGACTTTAATTAACCATTGTTGGCCATGGTTAACTGTGGATGACTATGATTAAATATGTTTTAATATGGTTGACTTTGGTCCTTTATTTTTTATGGTTGACTATGGTCAACCATGTTTGAATATGGTTGACTTAGGTTGACTATGATTCACTTTGGTTGACCATTCTTGAACATGGTTAGACATGATTGACCATGTTGATTATGTTTATCCATATTTAACCATGGTATTGTCACATTATGACATTCATCTTGGTTGACTTATGTCGAATTGCTACATTCCTCAATGGTTGTGTCGCATTTTGATGTCCATCAAGGATTTTGTCACATTATGCAATTCCTCAAGGGTTACATTGGATTGTGATGTTTCCCAATGGTTATGTTGCATTGTGACATTTGTCTTCATTTCCTTATGTTGAATATAAATGATTTATTGGTTGTGAGATGAGAGGAACTAAAATGACGGGGCCTATGACTCCATGAGAGAGGAATGAGTGGGGGCTGAGAAGCCTAAAGAGGGGGCTTAATGCCAAATATAATATTATATTCCAAAATAAGAGTCACATGATCATTTTATCCTAAGTTTAAGAAAATGTCTCAAAATCAATTATTTGAGTGTTAAGTGGCAAGTTCAAAGTATGCATACATAAATCTTGTGTTTGGGAATTTTGACCATCATTATGTCCATCATTCTACCATCATTCTAGTTGGGTACAAAGGGAAATAGGAATGAAGCCAAGCTTGTGACAGGGGACATATTATATATCTACTATGAAAATTGGTACTGAAAATCCATGTAGATCCTAGCATTGATGTTTTCCTGGCCAGTCTTTATTGAGTCCCAACAACGGTTGTGGTATCTTAAGGGACTGCATTGCAAAGAAGGGGATCCACTCTTTGGGTTGTGAAAACATAAGGGGTGAAAAGAGCCAATGATTGAGATGATTTTACATTTTAACCTTGTACAATTAATTATTTCAAATAGATTCTTAATAAAAACAGAAAATATACAATGACACACACGCATTGCACAAAGATTTTACCCTGGAAACACAAACTAGGAAAACCAACAACCTATTTAGAGCCACACCTCTAATATTTTATTCATCATGTTTCTTCATTGTTTACAATAAAATACATATATGATCCCACGACATCTAAAACCCCCAATCCATTGACTCGGATTAGTCAACAACCCTAATTCCTTAACCGAAATTAGAAAACCATCGATGAAAACCATGTGCCAAAAAACCGCTAAAAAATAGATGCAAAAACCGCCAAAAAAATTTTCCAGGGGTGTTTCCCTTGATCCCCCACACAAGGGGGATACCACCCCCCTAAAACACCCCTATGAACCCCCTACATGCTTAGTGTAACATGAATACTAAGTTTGGTCATGCAATGAATATAACACATACCCAACATTCTCCCACTTGCCGTTTTCTTTGCATATAGGGCATTTGATCCGAATTTTATGAGCAGAACAAAATGAATAAATATTATTATCAAAATATTATTAACACAGAATAATATATATACAGTAAAACCTATTTCTATTCAATAAGGAAATAAGATGAAACTGTAAAATGCAGCGGAAAACAAGCTTACTAGAATGGTGGCGGCTTATCTCTGAGAAGAGATGTGACGGCTACGCTCATTCACAAGAAGATGATTACAATGAGGCTCTCAAGGAATTTTTAAAATAAATAGGAATTTCAAAAATCCTAGACATCAAAAAACCTAACCCTAGAAGATGAAGCGCCAAAATTCATGTGGGCCCTGTTTGGGTAAGTTAGTACATCAACTTCCCGGGGTCGTAACTTTTGCATACGATCTCTGTTTTAGGTGCACAATAGCCTGTTAGAAAGTTCTATTTGAGGACTACACATGTTTCCATCATTCTTTGACTTCATGTACATTTTGATTGTGGTGATCCCTAAAAACGTTGTTTAGGGCCTCAAAACGACCCTGAAAGTCGAGGAACCGAAAACTAGGAAAAAACTGCCAAACTAGAAAACTGCCAAAATGAGCCAGTTGGAATAGGTGGGAGGCCACCAAAATCCATATGGATCAATCCTCCCCCCTTAGGAAGAAATGGTATCCATTGCACTGATTTCCCCCATCAGATGCTTTGACAACTCGATAAAGTTGGATCCTTTTTTGGCGATTTCCCTTGACCTGTTTTTCCACAATATGATCATTAGATGCTTGTTGTATGAATTTGGGGCTTATCTTGGTGTCCAACAATAACCAGAGTCTCGACCAGAATGTGTTGAGAAATCGACTTTCCTGATCTGAGACAATGGTTTGTGGGATTCCAAAATGTACCCGTACTTGTTCAAAGAAGAGCTTCACAGTGGCCTCTCAAGTGATGCTCTTCTTGCAGGCAGCCATAATCACCATCTTAGAAAAGTGATCAAGAACCAAAAAAACACAGTCATTTCCTCACTTGGTGGATGGGAGGCTTGACATGTATTCCATGGAGATGGATTCCCATGGTCTGTCAGGAGTAGGCAGAGGGGTGTACAGGCCCTGTTTCTTAGCGGTCAGTTTGGCAATAACGTAGGCAGTCTAGGACCTGATATACTTGTTGACCTCCTGTCGAAGTTTCATCTAGTAGAAATGTTTTTGCATCATTTCCACTATCTTTTCGACGTCGAAGTGTCCTGCCACCCAACTATAGTGGGCTTCCCAAATCAGCTTCCCTTGCTCGCTTGATGGAATGCAGATGTGGCCCAAACAACACAACAACCCATCCTGAATATGGAAATTAGCAACAACTATGTTTGCGCCCAACATTTTGTAGGTGGTGGAGAAGTTTGGGTCTGTCTCATAGAGTTGGGGGCATCCAAAGGTCTCATGGATGCAAGAGTCTAGCACCGTGGTGAGTGCCATGACTGGCGGTCTGCTGAGGAAATAAACAACGCGGTTGGTGCTTCATTTTTTATACTTGATGTTGAGGTGGAATTGTTGCAAGTATGTGTACCAATTCTGATGGTGGTCATTCTGCAATTTTCCTTGTGTTTGCATCAACTGTAGTGGCTTATGATCAGTGTGGATGAAT
This sequence comes from Picea glauca, assembly GCA_000966675.3. Taxonomy (NCBI): domain Eukaryota; kingdom Viridiplantae; phylum Streptophyta; class Pinopsida; order Pinales; family Pinaceae; genus Picea; species Picea glauca. The sequence goes on from JZKD02S1649515.1 coordinate 229,084, forward strand.
ATCTCCTTCCCAAGAATGTAATGTCTCCATTGGTGGCAGGCTTGCACAATGGAGTACATTCATTTTTCATAAGTAGGGTACTTACGAAAAACATCTGATAGTGTCTCACTATGATAGGCCATGGGGTGGTCGTACTGAGTGAGAACGACACCCACAACATAGTCTGAAGCATCTGTCTCAATCTCAAAGGGTTTTTGCATGTCCGATAGTGAAAGTACTGGGGATGAGCACAAACATTGCTTCAAATCATTGAACGCTTGTTGTTAGGATTGTCCCCACACAAATTTCTCCTTACCACCACCCCTAGTTACTTAGCTGAGGGCCCATGTAATATGGGAGAATCCCAACACAAACCTGCGGTAGAAATTGGCAAGGCCCAAGAAGCTATGAAGCTCAGTGAGTGTGGTTGGGGCTAGCCAGTCACAGATGAATTGGATCTTGGATGGATCCACATGTACACCATGTGGATCAACGATGTAGCCCAAGTAATGGACCTTGTCCATGCCGAAGGAGCATTTTTCAAAGTTGGTGTATAGCTTGTGTTGTCATAGGGTGTGCAAAACTTGTTGAATATGCTGCAAGTGTTCTTCCCAAGTCTTGTTGTAAATGATATTGTCATCCAGATACACCACTACAAAATTATTTGTGAATGGTCGCAGGGTATTATCCATCATCCTCATGAAAGTGGCTGGAGCATTTTTCAAGCCAAAGGACACCTCTTATACCAAGGCAAGTGGCTCACCCGAGGCCAAATTCAGAAGAAATTTCCTCATCTAATGGGGGCACTCAACGCAATGGATACCATTGCCTCCTAGGGGGGGAGGATTGATCTAGATAGATGCCAGTGGCCTCCCACCTATTCCAACTGGATTTGATACCACTGATTCGGATTTTATGAGAAGAACGAAATGAATACAGATTATTATCAAAATATGCTTAACAAAGAATAAAAGATATAAAGTAAAATAGGTTTTTATTCAATAAGGAAATAAGATGAAACTGTAAAATGCAGCGGAAAACAAGCTTGCTAGAATGGTGGTGGCTTATCTCTGAGAAGAGATGTGACGGTTGTGCTCATTCGCAAGAATATGATTATAATCAGGATCTTAAGGCCTTTTTACAATAAATAAGAATGTCAAAAACCCTAGACAACCAAAAACCTAACCCTAGGAGATGAAGCGTCAAAAGTCATGTGGGCCCCGTTTGGGTAAGTTAGTACATCAACTTCTCGTGGTCGTAACTTTTGCATATGATCTTCGGTTTATGCGCACGATATCCCGTTGGAAAGGTCTATCTGAGGAATACACATGTTTCCGTCAAACTTAAACTTCGTAAATAGAATGATTGTGGCGAGCCCTAAAAACGTTGTTTAGGGCCTGAAAATGGTCCCAGAAGTCACGGACCTGAAAACTAGGAAAAATCTATCAAACTAGAAAACTGCCAAAATGAGCCAGTTGGTATAGGTGGGAGGAACGACATGTAGTACATGGAGATGTATTCCCATGTCCTATAAGGAGTAGGAAGAGGGGTGTACATGACATGTTTCTTAGTGGTTGGTTTGGCAATAGCATAAACAATGCATGACTTGATATACTTGTTGACCTCATGTTGAAGTTTCAGCCAGTAGAAATGTTTATGTAGCATTGCCACTATATTTTAGATTTCGAAGTTTTCTTCCACCCTACTTTAGTGTGATTCCCATATCATCTTTGCTCGCTCGCTTGATGGAACGCAGATGTGGCCCCGACAGCACAACAACCCATCCTAAAGATGGAAATTAGCGACAACTGCGTTTGTGCCCAACATTTGGTAGGTGGTGGTGAAGTCTGGGTCTGTCTCATAGAGTTGGGGCCATCCAGAGGTCTCATGGCTGTAAGATTCTAGCACTTTGGTGAGTGTCGCAACTAGTGGTTTGCTGAGGAAATCAACGACGTGGTTGGTGCTTCATGTTTTATACTTGATGTTGAGGTGGAATTGTTGCAAGTATGTGGACCACTTCTAATGGCTGTAATTCTGCAATATTCCTTGTGTCTGCATGAACTATAATGGCTTATGATAAGTGTGGATGATTGTCTCCTTCCCAAGAATGTAATGTCTCCATTGGCAATAGGCTTTCACAATGGAGTACATTTCTTTTTCGTAAGTAGAGTACTTACAGACAACATCTAATAGTGTCTCACTATGATAGGCCATGGGGTAGCCGTGCTGAGTGAAAATGGTGCCCATAGCATAATATGAAGCATTTGTCCAGATCTCAAAGGGATACGACAGTTCTGGTAGTGAAATTACTGGGGTTGAGCACAAGCATTGTTTTAAATCATCAAATTCTTGTTGTTGGGACCATCCCCACACAAATTTCTCCTTACCACCACCCCTGGTTACTTGGCTGAGGGCCCATGCAATAAGAGATAATACCAACATGAACCTGTGGTAGAAATTATCAAGGTCCAAGAAGATTTGAAGCTCAGTGAGTTTGGTTGGGGATGGCCAGTCATGGATGACTTGGATCTTCATTGGATCCACATTTACACCATGTTGATCAACGATGTAGCCCAGGTAATGGACCTTTTCCATGCTGAAGGAGCATTTTTCCAAGTTGGTGTATAGCTTGTGTTGTCGCAGGGTGTGTAGAACCTGTTGAATATGTTGCAAGTCTTCTGCCCAAGTCTTGTTTTAAATGAGAATGTCATCCAGATACACCACTACAAAAATATTGGTGAATAGTTGCAAGATATCGTCTATTATCCTCATGAAAGTGGCTGGAGCATTTTTTAAGCCAAAGGGTAGCTCTTGCACCAAGGCAAGTGGCTCACTTGGGGCCAAATTCAACAAAAAATTCCTCATCTAATGGGGGCACTCAACAAAATAGAAACCATTTCTTCCTAAGGGGGGAGAATTGATCTAGATGGATGTCGGTGGCCTCCCACCTATTCCAATTGGCTCTGATACCATTGATCCAAATTTTATGAGCATAATGAAATGAATATAGATTATTATCAAAAGATTCTTAATACAAAATAACAAATATACAATAAAATTGGTTTCTATTCAATAAGGAAATAAGTTGAAACTGTAAAATGTAGTGGAAAACAAGTTTGCTAGAATGGTGGTGATTTATCTCTGAGAAGAGATTTGAAGGCTGTGCTCATTCGCAAGAAGATGATTACAGTGAGGCTCTCAAGGCCTTTTTACAATAAACAAGAATGTCAAAAACCTTATACATCCAAAAACCTAACCCTAGGAGATGAAGCGCCAAAATTCATGTGGGCCCCATTTGGGTAAGTTAGTACATCAACTTCTCGGGATCGTAACGTTTGCATACGGTATCCGTTTTAGGTGCACAATATCCCGTTGGAAAGGCCTATCCGAGGAATACACATGTTGTCATCAGAAAATAAATTAATCTATATTTTAAACGTGGTGAGCCCTAAAAACGTTGTTTAGGGCCTCAAAAGGACCCCGGAAGTCAGGTACCCGAAAACTAGGAAAAAATTGTCGAATTGAAAACTGCCAAAATGACCCAGTTGGAATAGGTGGGAGGCCACCGAAATCCATCTTGATCAGGTTTACATGATTACATAGTCAACAATATAGGGCATAAATACCCATTGTTTCTCTACACCAGGAGAACTTCTCATTGCTCACATACAATTTCAATGAATCTGCAACACTCTTCAAAGTTTCCACCTTCATCAACAACACCTTCTTGTCTTCAACCATGTCTCTTACAACGTGATACTGAACATCAATATGTTTTTTATTTCAATGATAAGTTGAGTTCTTCACCAAGAATATTGCACTTTGAATGTCACAATCTATCCTTACAGCTTGTTGAGCATAGTTGTGTTAGTGTACAAACACATTCACAATTCTGTGCGGGAAGAAAGAGAAGTGAAACAATTAAGGTGAAGTAGGTTCTTGTTCATCTTGGTGAATGAGGAACGATTTTAAAACAAAATCCTACAAAACACACATCTCATCTTTAAAAATGCGTTATTAAAATGGAAATAAACTCGAAGAAAAAAATCTTAAAGGTAATTAATTTGTTATTAGAACAAAAAGAGATATGAATAATGAAATCTTAAAGGTAAAGGCAAATATTTCAACACAATCATCATCATAACCATTCGTCAACATTATATAAACAAGCAGTAAATACATGATATTATTCAAAAATTAAATCATATATAATTTATAAAACATGTCCATGAAATGTATATATATTCAAAATTGGCTTAATTGAACTTTTTTTACAAAAGGGCACATCATGTCCAAGATACATAATGACACCTCATGTCCAAACATGGAAAAATCTCATCTCATACCTTAGATGCAAAATGGCACATCATGGATTAGATACATAATAGGTCACTCGTTGATTGTTGCCACCCTCACCACTACTATGTGCATCCCTAAAGACGATATTTCTCCTCTTACTCCCGATAGAGACTTGATTCTTCTTGCATCTTGGAATTGTTTGTCTTTGTGGAGACTAGAAAAGGAAATAACAATATTATAAGTTTTTTCTCCACAATGAATTAACACACTTACATAATTATACTTTATAATTCAAGACAAGAAAACTCACCACAGATGAGAGTGTAATTCGTGAGGGTATTAATCTTCTCCGTGACCCTAACCTCTCTACGAGACCTCCCTGCAGTAGTTACAAGAATCAAAGCATGAAATTTAATGAAAATGCACAAAATCAATGTCGGTCATGCTATATAATTATTTCATCAACAAATTTTTTCATTGTATTAATAACTCGAGCAATGGAAGAGATTGGTTAGTAAATAGATCACTCATCTCAAAAAGCTACTCTGAAGCAATAACCAGTGTAGGGTTGACAAATGTATCCATAGTGGATGAAACGAGGGGGATTGTAGTAAGGTGAATTGGTGTAGGGTGGACTGTTGCAGCCATAATGGATGAAACGAGGGGGATTGCAGTAGGGTGAATTGGTGTAGGGTGGACTGTTGCAGCCATAATGGATGAAACAAGTGGGGCTATAGTAGGGTGGACTGGTGCAACTATAATGGATGTAACAAGGGGGACTATAGGAACACTAACTGGTGCATGGAAATTGGGTGTAGGCACTACAAATGGATGGAATGGAAAAGGTTGTGTAGGTGGGTGATAATAAATCCCCATGGGTTGTAGGATGGGATGAAGTACCCTTGAGGGGAGGAATGTAAATCCAAGTGTTGAGGTAGGGAGGCCAAGGACCGTACTTTCCCTATAACTTGGAACATATGGTGTGCATGTAGGAGCGATGGGGAAATGAAGTAATGGTGACTGAACGAAGAATGATGGTTCTTACATACACATTTATAATATTTTTATTAGTACAAAAACATGAAAGTCAACCAAAACAAGACAACATGTCTCATATTTAAACAATATTTAACTTGATTCAACTTGGGAATGAGTCGATATGTCGATCCTAGGTGGACATGGTTCATCGCTTTATGAGGTTGCAACCTAGAGAAATACAAAAGAATTATAATTGATTTCTCATAAATAAATTGGACAAAATGCATAACATCAAATTTTATAAATCCTACTAAGTTGATTGCCTCGATAACTTATGTGTATTTATACGCATTTCCTATTACAACTGGTGAATAACAAGCATATAAGTATGAACTTGATTGAAAGAGAATTACATAGACATTACACTTTTAATTTTGTGGAGAAAAATCCATGTTGGTGAGAAGGACATGCCGCTTTTGAACCTTCAATGAACTTCACTGATGATTGAAGCAATGATAATAAGCCTCTCATTCTTTCTTATGTTGGATAGATTCTTAATATTATAATGGTTTTGGAAGAAGAGGATAGGGTTAGATTTCGAGAAAGTATTGTGGGTTCTTGTAACACCCTAGTTTTGATCTCCAAAATATAATCTAATGTAAATATGTGAATTAGTTTCTGAGCCAAATATTATAGTTGAGGGTCAAGGAATATAAATGATGTACATTAAAGTTATTAATAAAAAAATAAATCATTGGTTGTGAGATGAGAGGGACTAAAATGATAGGTACTATGACTCCACGAGAGAGGAAGGAGAGGGGGCTAAGAAGCCTAAAGAGGGGGCTTAATGCCAAGTATAATACTATATTCCAAAGTAAGAGTTATGTGAGCATTTTCACCTAAGTTTCGTAAAAGGTCTCAAGATCATTTCTTTGAGTGCCAAATGACAAGTTCACAGTATGCATATGTAAATCTTGTGTTTGGGCATTTTGACCATCATTGATCCAGGAGGCTCCCCAGGCTAAAAAATTGCTCAAAAATGAAAGTTCTCATAATGGAATGAAACCAATTCTATTGCGACCGGCTCATCGCACTAATTCCGGTAGTATATTTACTTTCTCAAACAGACGTCGTATGCGAGATTTATCGCACTCTGACTATTTTCTCAAACAACGAAAAAGTCAAAGGACTGGCAAAAAGTCAATGCTGACGTCAACATGACATCACCAAAAACACTTCATGAAGCTAACGTGGGAAAATAAGGTGTTGACAAGTGGTGATCTATGACTGGGAAGATGTGGATGGAAGATCCAATCAGAATTGGACACTTGGCAAAGTTTGGTCAAATGTGGTGGTGCCACATGGCACCCAATCAACAATTCGTATGGCAAGTCCAAAAAATATTTGGGGGTCCATGGGTTTTGAAACCATGACCACCCACCAAGCCCAATTATTTAAGACATAGTCCATATACCAACGGGCCACATATGTTTCTTATTATATTAAACATATTTTAAATTATTTAAATTGCAATACTTTGTATGTGGCGGAAGG
>JZKD02S1649515.1:259018-274159 GCA_000966675.3 Picea glauca
TATTAGGTCTTCTTACATCCTCCTTATTCTATTTTATTGAAAGGCCTTATTAATATTGACCTTTATTACATCCGAATACATTGATCTACCTATGTGCGGGTTAGGACCTTAACAAAATCTTAACCACACACACACACAAACACACACACATATGAACCCTGAGTAAACAAATGATAGAAGATAAAGGGAGAATATGCACTGATAGGATTGAATGAAGATAATAATATGAATAATGGAGTGGAGAGTGCACTCTAGCCTTGAATTGAATGATACTTGCATCCAACATGTCTCATTGTAATGTATGTTGTGATAGTTGTGTCTTCTCACTATAATGTATGTTTCTATGTCCATCATGGGATTCCTAGAGCACCACCTATCATTCATGATCCAACACATAGTATTCAAGAATCCCATCCATTGCTGATGTGTGCAAGTACCGTATGATTAACTAATAATTTGTATCCTTAACTATGAGCTATCAATCTTTACTATCACCATATTCTTCTAGTGCATGTAGATTTATATTTGAAGTTGGAAATATTAGTGAAGAATTCAAGAACTACTTCTATGCAAAAGATATCTACATTCAACACTTTATGAGCTATCCCAACATTGTTCCAATTGTGCATTTTCGAGAGGTGATTAGGTCCCACATTTTATTTGCCTAGTTTAACCACAATTTCAAAATCAAACTCCTAAAATAGTAGCAAACATCGATATAATTAACCTTCCAACATTGTATTGTTAACCAAATACTTGACCACTAAATTATTAATGGACAACTTGAAGGACTAGTCCAGAAGATAATACTTGAAATTTTGTAGCATATACGCCATCACCAGTCCTTTTCATTTCATGGTTGTGTAATTACAATTGTTTTCTAGAAAATTACCTTGGGTGGTGTAGCATGTGTTCCCATAGCTATGCCAACATGTTCCCAATTCAATGGTAGTGGAATCCACATGGACATGAAATTTTTTTGACCAATTAGGAAAAACAAGAATTGGAGCCATAACCATCCACTGTTTTAACTTGGAAAAACCATTTTCACATTCTACAATCCATACAAATGGGACACCTTTTCATAGTAGTTCCTCCTTCTACATTATTATTTGAGCATGCCCCATGATAAATATATGGTAATACCCTGCATGAGCATAACACAGGGACATTTTCTAGTGCATACATATTATAAAATTACTATGATTTTCTTTAGTTTGACTAAACATCCTTCCTCATAGATAATATGATCCAAGAGGATGTTGAATGGGGTGTAGAAAATGAAATTCTTAATATTTAGGTACAACTAGATCAATCAACGTCTTTCCATCACCGACATTAGTTTAGCCATGTGACCCTTTAGCTAGATATACATTGCCAATAATTTAAAATATAGCTCAAGGAAATTATGGATATACTCATTGAACATAAAAAACATGATTCTAGATAACATAATTGGTGCATTACTTGGGCCAAAGGGCATGAGATTGAATGCATACAATCACCATTCCATAGAAAAAATGGTGTTCATATTATCCTCCTTGATGATACAGATTTTATGATAGCCAAATAATCCTACTATGAAGGTGTAAGATTCATTCCTTGCCACTTTCTTGGTAATCTTGTGACTAAAATGTGTATGAAAGGGATCATGTATGTAGGCCTGACTAAATCTAAAAAATTCCACAGAAAAATTTATTCCACCTTTTTCACACCCTAGATGACTATTAGACTAATGGAATATTATTGTTCCACTAAAAATATCTAACCAATAGTTATCATATCACATATCTATTGTTTATCATATTCCTTATAATGTGAATGCATCCTATATAGTCACTTATTGGTACATCAAGTGTCAGGCTTCAATTCTATATTCATCTCCCAATGTTCTCCTCTCACTCTTTTCATCTCAAAGATGTTGCATGGGAATAGGTGAGTGTACTCTCAAATAAAATATACAATGTATGCAATGATTTTTTCATACAAATAGTGACCAATAATAGCCAACTTAGACACATCCTCAATACTGAAATCGACTATCTGTCTTCAATATCCCATGATAGTGAACTAGATAGTTCGTATTCTTGGCTTATGTGACTACATGGTGCACCTCTATTTATTCAAACCATGGAGAATGAAATTATTTTGTGACATCATCCTCTACAGAATCTATGGTCAAACATTATGGTAGTCGCATTAGTGGGAAACATTGAATGTGTTTTATATCCCCACTAATCAACATGTCTTCCTCACAAAATTGAAAAGTGTCATAGAACTTAAATTGTAGTTATGGTCACTAGGTCATCTATCATTACATTTTTCTTCTATAGGTACCAATTCTTCAACAATGACTCTAATGTGGGCACACATTTATGCACTGACTACTAAATAGAAATTCCCTATGTATACTAGTGAGTTTCACAATGATCCACATGCTCCACGATATAAGAAGTACCCTTGAATTGTAGGGACTATTTGGAAAACATTGATTTATGTTCATGATCCTACTCTTTGAAATAAGATTTTGCAGGTGAGACTCCTTGAGTATCATTTTTCATTTATTACTTATATTCATGTGGCTAGGAGATGAAATGACTTAACTAGTTCATTAGAAAACAATATCCTTTAATGAAAGATCCCAATGCGATAAAATGCATGTTGGGTTCTTGGAATAGTTCAAATTATTTTGATAATAAGAACTTTGATCTGTTCTACCGAGAAGGTCTACGGTTTGATCCCGTATAGCCCTATACGTTGCACTAATTTACACTACTCTTATATATTCCCTATGACTCGAAATTTCAAAGTCTTTTGGATCATATCAATATCTTGTCCTTATCAAGATCGATGGATGGGAACATGAGTCAACACAAACCTTGTGTCAAGTAGGTTCCTAGTACTACTATATCTTCTTGTGAGTACAAAGTTCATAATGAAATTCCCACAATCATTCAAGGATATATAACAAAGTGATATCCAATGTTTATACCCTCTATTCAAACATGATGCTTAAGTTATGTGTTCCATAAACTTTGTGGCATTAGTTGTGCCATTAAACACTAGTGGATTTTTAATCTCTACATGAATACACTTAATGGAATTTGGTAGTGTGCATACTTGTGTCAATTAACTCTCATACTCCCTAGGCAGCCCAAAAGTAATGGACACTTTGGAGTAAATGACATAGGAGAATACTATTCTCCAACTCAACTTTCCACTAGCAGTTGGATTAATGTAGTCTTCCAACTATCCTATGGTGAGATTATCGAAAAACACCTTCATCCAATACTTATTCTATCTATTTAAAAAATGTATTTCCATACATTAGATCCAATGGATATACCATCCAATAACCCTTCTTATCAAATGACATCATTATCAAATTCCCATTCAATACATTACAATAATATGTATGGATATTTGTCATCTACTATGTCAATGAACTCAAAGTAAGCATAAATATTCACACAATCGCGATAAAATCCCATCTCGCCAATTTGACAATGGAGAAAATGTGTGATTGGTTCACCAACTACCACTAGATATACAAGTGGACCCAATTTGTTCATCCCATGAGTTCCCATGATTACTTCAGTAGGATGTTAACATCCAACTTGAAGTTGAGCATAACTTCTCACACTTCATATCATTGAATGAATGCATTTAAGATAAATTATTTTCCATACCTTGCTCACTGGACATGGTTTAAGGGCCTATATTGTGCCTCTATTGGTGACTCTAAAATTGGCCCAAGGACCTCCATTAACTTTGTTGTGGATTTATCATTGTCTATTATCTATAGAAAACTTTTCAAAAATTCTTTGACTTCATCTTCCACTATATATACTAGTAGAATCATGCATTTGGATTATTGGCCAAATTATGGAAGGTTTTCTATTTCTTTCATTCATAATAACTATGTTTCTAGCATAAATAGCTTCCCACATCACCTTAATTACATATTTAAAGTAATGTTTCCTTCATAGTACATCAAACCTTGCTGCTCACTATAAAGCTTGATATATGGGTCCTTGATTTGCATCTCTCATGTTTGTGCTAGAATTGGATCCAAACTAGGTGACGATATTGATCCCAATGTAGACACAACCTACTATATTTTCACCATGGATATAAAGCTCACAATTCACCATATTATCACTGCTCTATCTCATGTATTGTTCCTCCCATTTATTAATCAATTTTACACAATCATGTGTATTATGTATTGTCTTTTGGTAGTACCTGCATCAAAGATGGTGAGTATATAAGTAATTCCTTTCAATATACCCCACTTCATAATAATTATAAAATTATGGTGCGAGATGATCCACTTAATTCCATAGATCCATATTACCCTAATTCTAATTATGTCCCCCATCCACTCCCATGGTTGAATCCATTGTTTTAGAAGATCTCACGAATCCCAACATCAAGCTTCTCATGTAGATTTTTTTTTTTTTAAACCTACAGGAGGCATGGAAATATTGACGAAAGTTCTTCGTAAGGTAATGAGTAGGTTTTAGTTTGACAAGGATTTTCATCGCTATTGCCATGAAATTTCATCGCACTTTTCCATGGTTTTCCGTCGCACATATAGCATCTGCATCGTAAGTTTTTTCTCTGCCAAAAATTTTCGTCGCTATTGCCACAATTTTTCATTGCAAGTTTCCACACTTTTGCATCACACATATGGCTTCTGCGTCGTAATCTATTGGTAAGTTTTTTACTTTGGCACGATTTTTCATCCCTATTACGATGAAGTTTCATCTCTATTGCCACACTTTTTAAGTTAAACCTCTATTGAGGATGATGACACGTGGAGGGATTATCTCAGCATTGTTTACACAAATACGAAAAAAGTTCCACAAAAAATGGTCTTTGCTTTCGTGGAAAGTGCGATGGATATGTGTGGCAATAGCAACGAAAAACCATGGAAAATTTGGTCATATGTAGTAGTGCCTCCAATGGAATCATAAAGTGCATATTCAGTTGGTATGTGAAGTCGACAGATTTGGGACGACCGCATCTTCGCAAGGTTAACCTTCGAACGAGATTTTCCTTTTTTATTTTTTACATCTTTTTTTTTCAATAATCAATTTTTTGGAGTGGTTGTAAAAAACAACCCTCTGGAACACGAAGGATTCATCTTCGTTAATTTTTTTGGTATAATATATGTCCATTGGACAACTATGTTGGATCGCGTCTCTATTTTGATCAAGGTAGTGGAATACACTATCCAAATCAGGCTCAAGTTCCATGTTCTCACTTTGAATTTCGGGCTCTTCCGCCTGTCCCACAATTTTTTTTCTCTTCTTGTCTACTAGAAGCTTGTGAGGACTATCAATTTTAGGGTGAGGAGGGTCATTATCTCCTCCTTCGTTTGAAGAAATCTGAGTTGATTTGTTGTTGTGGTGGGTCGTTGGAGCGATGCTCTAGGATGTCCTACTTTTGGGAGTGTTATTTGTCGATTGAAAACTCTTCTCACCAGGGCCTTTTCCCTATTGCTTGTACAATTCAGTGTTGCTTTGCAGTGTGTCTAGGTCACCAACATCAGAAGCAAGAGTGTTGTCGCCAGTGTCTCTATTTTCGTTCAGGTGTTTTTTGAAAAAACAATTGCCGAAGCCAAGTGTTTGTAAATGTTGTAAGCAAAAATGATTAGGGTCGAACCCTCTTATGATTTCATCATTTATTAGGTTCAAGTTGCTAGAATGGCTTGCGAATTCATCAATTTTGTTGACGTTCCTCAACATGAAGTCCCCGACTTTCCAAAGAAAAGGAATGAACTATTTTTTTCTCTTCTCCTAGAATATATGCAACCAATAGTTGTATTGCCTTGCTACTTCTATTAAAAACAGTCTGTTTGTAATGTGACATGGAAGGAAAGTAGGTTTTTCCCAGGAGCCAAAAATCCTTATCATAGTGTAATTATCCATATGTTCAAGTGTCCCCTTCCTGTCCAAAAAACTGGTTTCCTGTTCATATATGTAGGGAGCATCTTATCCTAACAAAAAAACTTTGAAAACAAACACGAATCCATTAAAAACCTCCTAAAAATAGTGGGAGGCCTTGTGCTTCCACAAGTCCTGGTACCAAAACGTTACTGGTTCGAATTCCCAGTTGATCTTCTTGGACAAAGACAGTTTTGGAAACTGACAGCAATGTGCTATTGCAGAAAATAAGTAGGATGAAATATATAATTTCTTATCCTTTTTTAAGTTTGACAATTGGGAACAGATTTCATGGGAAATTATCTTGCCCCAATAAAAAATGGCTCGTTCCTTGACTGTGAAATTCAAAATAGAAATATCCATCCGGAAAATAATTGTTGTGGACTCCTGTCTTGCTATTCTTGTAAACAACCAGACAATTTCCCATAATGGATTTCTAAATGAACTAACCTGCAAGCTTGTGATATCTTCAGGAACTACCATCGGGTCTTCCAAGAGATCAAGAAATAGGTCCAACTCGTTATTATGCTTTGTTAGGAACTATTTGCAATCTTCTCCTTTGAACGCCAATGTTGGCTCCAACAATCTTAACATCTGGCGGAAGACCCGAGGTGATAAAGAAACAAAAGAGTGGTCCCACAGTGGAATAATTATTTTGTCTGAAATAAATTTATTGGCGCAACAAGAGACCATCTCCTTACAATCAAAAACGTCAAGGAAATAGCCTGCATGAGCAATCCCAGAGGTCCAAATTACTTCGTTCTCGATGGTAGGGGATGAGTAATAAGAATATACCCTGGACCACTGGAAGTTCTGGTCCTTGTGCCCAAATATGTTCACTGTATCTCCAAATAATTGTTGTCAAGCTGATGCCATAGGTTTATGAGAACCCTCGTTTTCTCCAGACGATGGTTGATATGAATAGTTGGAGGCGATAATATAACTCTACGTAAATGTTGGTTCAATGCTTATGAATGGGAAAGCTCCTCGAGCCTTTCGCTGATTAATGACAATATGTATGGGTGTTGCATGATGAACTATTAGAAGTAAAGCTTACTTATTGCATATTTAGAAGTGTGAAGGTGTTGGGTATGGTGAAGAGAAATTAACAATTGGAGGTTTCATGAACATGCCAAGACGACGACGTGCGAATGACATTTCATGATTTTGAAATCAACACTCGAAAGGGATAATATAACCCTCCACAAATCTTGGTTTAATGTGTATCAATAGGAGATCTCCTCGAGCCTTTTTCCCATGAATGAAAATCTATATGGCTCCTTCACGATGAGTTGTTATATATATATATATATATATATATATATATATATATATATATATATATATATATATATATATATATATATATATATATATATATACAACTTGAGTGGGCCTAATGGTTAAGAACATGTGTTTCCTCTTAAGAGTTCACATGTTCAAATCCAGAGGGGGGTAGGGTATGTATACCTTCGTAGAATTTACCATTCAAATCGTTGGATGGAGGGGGATCCCTTGTCCCACAAACAAGGGGGTCTCATACACCAATTTGGTGTGTTGGCTTGGCCGTGACCTTAAAAATAGATTATTATTATTATTATTATTATTATTATTATTATTATAGACAAGTGTGAAGGTCACGGAGATGGGGAAGAGCAAGGAACGAATGGCAAGGTCTGAAAAGAAGTCGAACAGTATTCAAAATAGGGTTACAGGGGATACTGAAGAGAGGTGAGTATCCGACAGTCAAATTTTATGTATCACAATTTTGACTGCAAAACGTGTAAAATGGAAGAGAGCATGATGGGGAAGTTCAACAACCGGTTTGTATATTTGTGAAATTCTGGGAAAGTGGCCAAGTATGGAATAGGGAAATGATTGGTCAGACTCATTTTTGGAATCGATGATTGAAGATTTCGTGAATGGACCAACCTGAGGATGCACAAATGACATTCCATGATGTTTGAAATTAACACTCGGAAAGGATAATATAACCATCCATAAATTTTGGTTTTATGCGTATTAATGGGATATCTCCTCGAATCCTGGTTTAGCATTAACGCTTTCTAATTGCATACTCAGAAATAAGATCTTATATATAATTGATAATTGCTAATTGCAAAGGGCGCGGGCACATGAAACATCAATTAGGAATTGGATATTTATTGAACCCGCCAACCCGACGATTCACGAAATAAATTCGAAGAAATGAAGAAGTATGGAAAGTGGACAGACAAGTTTCAAAATGGGGTGAAAATAGTTCCACAGGAGATGTGAGGACCTGATGGTCAAATTATATGTCTCAGAAGTTTTTAGTGAAAATGGTGTACCACAGAAGAGGGCATGATAGGTAGATTGTAATACAAAAGACTGTATGACGTGAGTCTGGTTGTAAAATTGTATATTGCGGAAGTCAGGGTACTATTTACAGGTCATGGAACAATAGAAGTGCAATCTAGAGCCCGCCTACCCGAGAATAAACGGTCGGAGAAGTGGCTAGGTATGGAAAGGGGAAGTGATCGGTCGGTGTTGCGATATAAAAGAATGAGTGCAAACGTGAACCCACAACTCCGCCTACCCGCGCCGTTAAACATTTTCAGAAAAACAGGGAAAAAAGAAACGGATATTTGGTTAAGTATATAAGACGAAAAATAAGGGCTAATATATTCACATATGTAATAGATATCCCATTTCATGGCAAGATCTTTTCTACATGTTTCTGGAGAATTTATATACTTATTTCATATACTTGGAAAGAAGTGCGAAGGTGGCAGACACAAAAAACATCGACTAGGAATTGGAAATTGTCTATGATCCGCGAAAGAGATTGCAAGAAATGGGCATGGAAAGCGGTCAGACGGGTTTCAAAATAGGCTGACAAAGGTTCCCAAGGAAACATGAGGCCCCGACGGTCAAAATGTATTGATCATAACTTTTGAGTGCATACTATATAACATGGAAGAGGGCCTAATGTAGGAATCCAGAAGACGGACTCCAAGATAGGCTCGCAAGGGTTCCCGAGGAGACATGAGGGACCGATGGTAAAATTGTATTGATTGGAACTTTTGAGTGCATACTGTGTAACACGGAAGAGGGGTTGATGTAGGACTTGTGAACCTGCAAGTCCGCCAACCCGCACAGCTGGAAAGTTTTGGGAAAATGACTAAGTGACGAGAGAGATAAAGTACAGGGAAAAGAGAAACGAGAATTTGGTTAAGTATAGAAGACGAAAAAGAAGGGCTAATATATTCACATCTGTAATAGATATTCCATTTCCTGGAAAGATCTTTTCTGCATGTTTCTAGAGAATTTATATACTTATTGCATATACTTGGAAAGAAGTGCGAAGGTGGCGGGCACAGAAAACAATGACTAGGAATTGAAAATTGTCTGAACCCGCCAACATGACGATCCGCGAAAGATATTGCAAAAAATGGTCGTGGAAAGAAGTCAAACAGGAATCGAAATAGGATGACAAGGATCCCGGAGGAGACATGAGGGCCCAACAGTTAAATTGTATTGATCAGAATTTTTGAGTGCATACTGTGTAACACGGAAGAGGGATGATGTAGGAGTCTGTAAGTCAATTTGTATATCTTGGAAGTGGGTGGGGGGGGGTTGTTTGTAGGTCAAGTAACATTGGAAGTGTAGTCTGCATGTCCGGAAATCCGCAAGCGAACAAATTTTAGTAAGTATGGAATTGGAGGCGTGAAAGAGATTCCAAGAAATGGTGAAATGTGGAAAGCGGATGCAGGGGATTCAAAACAGGGTGACAATAGTTCCCCAAGAGACGTGAGGACCCAAATCTCAAATTGCAGGTCTCGGAAATTTCGTGTGCAAACTATGTATCATGGAAGAGGGTAAGATATGGGAGTGCGGCAACAAATTTTTATATCATGGAGGTCCAGGTGTTGTTTGCAGGCCTCGAAACAATGCAAGTGCAATATAGAGCCCACATGCCTGGGAATTCGTGATCTGAAAAGAGCCTAGGCATCGAATGGCTAGTGGTTAGTTGAAGTTTCATTTTTCTGAAAAACCACTAAGTAACAAGAAAGAGAGAGTAGAGAGGGAAAATAAAAGGCAATTTGGTCAAGTATAGAAGAGGGAAAA
The DNA here is from genome assembly GCA_000966675.3 of Picea glauca. Taxonomy (NCBI): domain Eukaryota; kingdom Viridiplantae; phylum Streptophyta; class Pinopsida; order Pinales; family Pinaceae; genus Picea; species Picea glauca. The sequence continues at coordinate 269,080 of JZKD02S1649515.1, forward strand.
GAAGGTCCAATATATTCAAATATGCAATAGATATTCCATTTCCTGGCAAGATGTTTTTTGTATGTTGGTGGAGAAGTCGTATACATATTGCATATACTTGGAAATAAATCTGAAGGTAGTGGGCCTAGGAAACAACAACTAGAAATTTGAAATTTCCTGAACCCGCGAACTTGACGATCCGCCAAAGAGATGTCAAGAAATGGTCAATTGTGGAAAGCGGTTGAACGGGCTTCAAAATAGGGTGACGGGTTCCTGAGGAGCCATAAGGCCCCAATTGTCAAATTGTATATATCAGAACATTTCGGTGAAAAATGTGTAACATGAAAGAGGGGATGATGTGGGAGTCGAGAAGTAAATCTATATATCGTAGAAGTCGGGGTGTTATTTGTAGGTCATAGAACAATGGAAAGTGCAATTTAGACAAAGGGGAAGCACTCGGTCCTCATTCCCTAAGATGTTGATTGTATATCCAGAGAATAGGATAGTGGTTCCACAATTGAATAGTTTTTTGGCTTGAAATATATCTCTGGGAGCATCAACAGATCATTTCCTTACAGTGAAAGACTTCCTCCCAGAATTGACTAATTTGGACTTCTGGAATTCCTACTTTCGAGCTGCAAAGTGGCTATTGCGTTCCGCGTCGGTTTCTTTTCTGAAACTCCTTCTTTTGGTTTTTTCAGGACCGCCATCGCCAAGATGGGAAGTACCACCCGTTATGGTTTATTTCAATTTGGGCACAGGACTGAGAACATTCTCTACATTGCCATCATCCATTGTCGTATCGTCTTCCATCATATCATCTTCTTCCGGCTTAGAATCCATCGCACCAACCTCTGCGCTAGCCATTAATGCAACTGGGCAGGTTGTCTGAGAAGGAAGGGTTGTCTTGGAATTATTTGGATTGAAATATATCTCTTGGTGCACCAACGGACCATCTCCTTTTTTGCTCCTGGGCAGAGGGTGATGAGTAGTAAGAATATGCCCTGGAATACTGGAACCTCTGGCCATCATGCTAGAAGGTGTTTACTGTATCTGGACAGAACTTCTACCATAAGTTAATGAGAATTGATGTTGTCTCTAGATGATGTTTGAAATGAAAATTGGGGAAGGATAATATAACCCTCTGCAAATCTTGGTTTAATGTGTATCAATGGAAGATCTCCTCGAGCCTTTCGTTGATCAATGATAATCTCTAGGGTTCATGCATAATGATTTGTTACCATTAAATCTTACTAATTGCATATTTAGAAAAAAGTGTGAAGGTGGCAGTGGTAGAGAAGAGAGATAAAGATTTAGAGATTTCTTAAAGGTGCCAACTAGATGACGCACGAAAGAGATTGCATCATGTTTGAAATGAATACCTGGAAAGGATAACACTCTTCTCCAAAAATCTTGGTTTAATTTGTATTAATGACAAATCTTCTCAGGCCTTCTGGACATTAATGAAAATCTTAACGGTTCCTGCATGATGAACTACTAGCATTAAATCTTAATAATTTCATCTATAGAAAGAATTATGAAGGTATATAAGATGGAGAAGAGAGACAAAGCATTGTACATCTCGTCCACTCGCCAACCCGAGAAACAGATTCCAACAAATGCCCAAGTATGGAAAGCGGTCGGGCAGGTTACAAAAAAAAGGTTCACGAGATATACCCAGGAGATGTGAGGGGTCGATGGTCAAATTGTATGTCACAATGACAGATTTCGACCATTAGTTTGTATATCGCAGAATTTAGTGTGTTGTTTGTATGTAGGGGAACAATGGAAGAGTAATGTTGAGCAAGCAATTTGTATATTGCAGAACTTCGGGTGTTGTATATAAAAGCATGAGAAATTCAGAAAAAGGACACATTTGGAAAAAGGAACAAGGAAACAGAAAGATAAAGAAAATGAGATGAAGGGGAATCTGTTTGCTAATTTGTAGATCGTGAAAGTTCGGGTGTTGTTTGCAGGCGGTGGAACAATGGAAACGCAATGTTGAACCTGCCTATTTGGGAACCCATGATTCAAAAAGTTTGTTCAATATGAAATGGGGAAGAGGTCATTCGGGCTGGTGATATAAAAGCAACAATGGAAATCTAAAGACATGGATCCACCAACTCCCGCACCTAGACATTTTATGAAAAACGAGTAAGTAACCAGAAAGGGAAAGTAGAGGGAAAAAAGAAAGCGGATGGAAATTTTTGGAAGTGGGAATTGGTCTAATAAATCCTCATTGATGGTCTTAACAGTAACTATGAAGTGAATTAAACATGTTAACAGGTTCTTCAATCAAGGAATAGATACAACGAGCGATGTTTGTATTTTCCAGGATCTGTTTGTATAAGAGAAGCGTTAAAAAGCTACAAGGAAATCAATTTTGGGATGTGTACGTAAAGTTATTGTACTGTCAGCTTCATCGCATGTATCAACAAGGACAAATTTGAATTTTCTGAAAAAATGAGTAAGTAACCAGAAATGAAAAGCAGATGGAAAAAAAAATGGGATGGCAATTTTCGAAAGCGAGAATTGGTGTAAGAAAGCCCCATTGATGGTCTTAAAAGTAACTATGAAGTGCATTAAACATGTGAAAAAGTTCTCCAATCAAGGATTAGATACAACGAGCCATACTTATAGTTTCCAGGATCTGTTTGTATAAGAGAAGCGTTGAAAATCTACAAGGAAATCAATTTTGGGATGTGTAAGTAAAGTTGTTGTATTGTCAGCTTCATCGCAAGTAGTAACAATGACGAATTTGAATTTTAATGTCCTCTTGTTGATATGGTAGTTACATTAGAATTCACATAGTATATATTCTTTTATTTCAAATTATTCCAGGATACTAATTTTGCTAGGTTCATCGATCAAGGAAAAGTGCTAAAAACGAGATAAAGGGGAATTTGTTTGCTAATTTGTAGATCGCGGAAGTCCGAGTGTTGTTTGATGGCGGTGCAACAATGGAAACACAATGTTGAATCCGCCTATCTGGGAACCCGCGATCCAAAAAAATTGTTCAATATGAAACTGGGAAGCAGTCGGTCGGGCTGGTGATATACAAGTAAGTGGAAATATGAAGACGTGAATCCGCTAACTTCTTCACCTAGACATTTTCCGAAAAACGAGTAAGTAACCAGAAATAGAAAGCACAGGGAAAAAAGAAAGGGGATGGCAATTTTCGGAAGAGGGAATTGGTTTAAGAAATCCCCATTGATGGTTTTAACAACAACTATGAAGTGCATTAAACATGTGAACAGGTTCTTCAATCAAGGAATAGATACAACGAGGATCTGGTTGTATAAGAGAAGCTTCGAAAAGATACAAGAAAATAAATTTTGGGATGTCTAAGTAAAGTTATTGTACTGTCAAGTTCACCACATGTATGACAACAACGGATTTGAATTTTAATGGCCTCTTGTTCATATGATAGCTCCATTGGGCTTCACACAATATATATCCTTTTATTTCAAATTATTCTAGGAGATTAATTTTACTAAGTTCATCGATCAAGGAAAAGTGCTAAAATGAGCCGCATACTACATTTGCTTGATAGAGATTATATTAAGTGGCAAAGCATGTCCTCTATAGTCTTTAAAAACATAGAAAAACTGTGAATATCCTGAATGTATTATTAATTTTCTATAATGAAGCATACAACCAAGAACCAAGTAAACACCAAACAGACCGCAAGCAAGATCCCACAATGTTCCATAGAGCAGCACACATCGACCTTTACATAAAAAAAATGATATATAAGAAAATCACATCATGACATTGGTTTTAACTTACATATGGTATATGTTCCCACGAGAAAATAACCTGGGCCATGGGATATTAACAAAAATCTGCCAAACAAAAGACATGACAAAACCAACGGAGCTTTTCCATTGCACACTAGCTATAACCAGATCTCAAAATGGGGAACAAGAAAGTTTCTGGTTACTATTTTACCATTAAGCAAGATCACTACAGACATTTTCTTCTGATAGTGACATAGTCTATCTCTACCAGTTTTAACAATGCCAAATTTCCAATATGATTGAAAATTCCTAATGATTTTGCCCAAATGCGCAAGCTATTTCAACGGTTCAAAGGACAGACTCGAGTTATTTGCAGTTGGACACTTTTTATGGGGTTTGTTGTCATGGTTCCCATTTCTGGACCAAACAATCTTATGCACGTCCAATCTCTATAGCGAGATCTGAAAATGTCAAGATGATGTTTCAATCCATGCCGAGTCCTTTTTTTTTCAATTAGAGCATCGAGAAAATGAAGATACCATACCATAAATGTATAGTTGGAGATAAATTTTTATTTTATTCGATCACCCAAAAACAAATGTAGAAATCTTGTAATGGCTATATGGTTGAAAAAAAATTGTCCAATTTGGGCACCCAAAAAATGTGCAGGCTCCTCCATCAAAGCCACAACCAGCTACCATTTTTCTTTTCACACTGAAACAAATATGCAAAATTCTTACTGGGAGATGCAAGAAAACATCAAAATAACAGCATTGATTTCATTTGTAATTAGATTCTCAAGTACTCGAGTCCGACGAACATTCATCTGGGTGTTGAAGAAATATTACAGAGATACATGAGATATTTCCATTTCCTGCCAAAGCTTGATATGATTTTTAGTTATTTATTTTTTATTTAATTTTTTTTTTCCAGCCGATATGAAATATTGCATTGTCCTCATTTAAGGTAAATTTGCTATGTATCCAAAAGTCGCGCAGCATGTAGACATTGTTTGCCTTTTTCTGTAGGTATGCTTCATATGACAATTCTGCTAACCGAGGAAGCACATATTGTAACAGAGGCTATCTAATTGTACAATGCACGGTTGTGTTGCCCATGGTTCGGGGCTACATTGAGGCAATGTCCATATATGTATGGACATTTTTTACTGCATCGCAGACAATCAATCGTATCATCACTTATCAAAGAAGAAACAAAAGCAGGAGAGTTGCATTCTGCACATACATGCTCAAAGGGGGTCGAGAACGCATTCGCTGCAACCAAAACACCTTCAACCTGGAAACGTGAGCATAGGAATTAATATATTGAACAATATAATATACAATTGCACCCCGGTAAAC
>JZKD02S1649515.1:315798-340515 GCA_000966675.3 Picea glauca
AAATGATTCACCCAAATTCTATAGGATAAAATTATTTTACCTTAAAAATAGCCAAAATTTTATAAAAACTATATAAAATCCTTATAAATTTGAATATTTTTACAAAAAAAATCGCCAAACGTTTATAGTTGGTATATGAAGGATTACTAGGATTCACTAAGGTTTCTACATTTTAAAATAAATTTCCATCCTTAAAATCATCCCTAATTATCATCCAATAATTGCAGAGTAAATAAGCAATGAACAAAAGAAAAATCATACACATACACAGTACACCAGTGTTTTATGTGGAAACCCAAAGCGGGAGAAAACCACATAATGTTTTTTCTTATTGTCTTGAAGAATTACATTCATTGGAAGCACCAACTTCCTTTTTTTTCCAGCTGCAACTAGAAGGAGGCTCTAAACCCCTTGTTTCTCAGGCTACAACCTGAAGGAAGCTCCAAATCCCCTATTCTCTGGCTACAACCAGAAGGAAGCTACAACCCCCTATGTTCTTCGGCTACAACCGGAAGGTGGCTACAACCACCTGTCCTTGCCCCATCTAACTGCCCTGAAGTAGAAGTAGAATGATGGAACCACTGTCACACTATCACTATGAAATATACCATTTTAAACCTGTACCAATAAACCTGAACCATGCATCAACCATGCATCAAAATGTACCTCAACCTATAATCAACCTGTACCATAAACAAGTGCATCAACCATGCACCAACCTATACCAAACAACCTATAATCAACCTGTACAATAAACAAGTGAATCCAAACATGTACCGAGTATGTACAAATTATGTGTCAACTTCTCATCAACTATGACTCATTAATATCTACCAACATCATCAACTATACACCTCATGTATGTGTCAACTCATCAACTACTTGTCTCAACCATGTACCCAACATGTACCTCAACCAAAATCCATCATCAATATCATCATACAAATATGATTTGTAAATCTATAATAGGCCTGGTGTATATGATCACATACCTACAAACCTTACTTAACTTTAACAACAAGAGACTATCATTTTCATCAAACTTTTCTTTAGTCTCACATGACTAGTTTTGGATTAGTCAACAACCCTAACTTGAAATAATCATAACTATGTACTTGTAATGAATAAATATATGAAATTGATACACAATGTTCTTCAATGTGTTTTGTGTAATTCCTCTAGGTTTTACTACTTGGAACCTCTCAGAAAAGGATTTATAAAAAAGATGGCATACCTTGCTGAATTCTGGCTTATTCTAGAGAGAGACCTTGTAGAGAGTGCCTCGAATGGAATATTTGTTGAATAGATATGAAAATATTACAAAGAATACTAAAGAGTGTACTATAAGCAACACATTTTTTCTTACTAAATTTGGATTTGTTATGAATAAGTTATGATGTTTTTACCCGAAACACCTCTTTTAGACTAGTTTCAGGACTAGCCACAAACCCTATTTTCCACTGAGTGTAATTCCAAAAATACAACGACACACAAGATGAAATTTTTACCACATATACTTGGATATGTTTCCTCAATGGAATAACAATATCACGTTCTAAATCATTCTAGAAAAAACTTTATTGTGAAAATGGTGAGATGACCTATAAATAACATACCTTAGAAAGCATCATCAAAAGAATTTATCCTCCCTTGAATTCTAGCCCTCTTTTCTTCACCTTCCCTCTGAAATTCAGCTTATATATCCTTTGGTTACCTCAGTCACCTATATATATTCAATATGCTCAAGTTTGATGTAAAATGAGAGATCCTTTCCTCTTATTTATACTCTCCATCTTCTAGGTCACTTAACCCATTTTTAGGTCACTTAACCCATCTCTAGGTCACTTAACCTATTTCTAGGTCACTTAACCAATTTTTAGGTCACTTAAACTATTTATAGGTCACTTAACCCATTTATAGGTCAATTAACCTATTTTCCTCATTTTTAGGGTTAACCACTTTCCATAATTAGAAAGTTCTCCATTACTTTATCATTTAAATATCCCTCCTTGACTTTGTCACCTCGCTTTATCATTTAAATAATCTTCTTTGATTTTGTCACTTCACTTTATTATTTAAATAATCCTTCTTGACTTTGTCACTTTACTTTATCATTTACATAATAATTTCTTCTTTGCAATCCCTTTGACTTGTTTGACCTTTTGGGGCTTCAAGCCAACATATGAGGGTCCTCCAACTTCGTAAGGTAGTAACTCTCAAACCGTGAGGAGCTATGTGACGTTCCACATACCACCTGAAATAGCATGATATGTACTATCCATATATAATAGTATTACCTTAAAATATATTAAAACTCATACCATTATACATGAAACAACCTTGGGTCCATTACCCAAACCTTTGTGCTACCAAAATTTTCTACCGAACTTTCTTCAAGGGTTGACATCAATGACAACCAACCTTAATCAACAATCTCCCCCTTTGGCAATGATGGAAACACTCTGATGCAATACTAAAATTATGTCATGCAATACTGAAGTGATATCACTCATGCTCCCCCTCGAAACATGCCTCTGTCCTCTGCATCTTTGTGACCATTGCTTGCCCTGGAACCATGCCTCTGTCCTCTGCATTACATGAATCTCTCCCCCTTTGTCATCAATGGAAAAGGTATCTTTCCATCTGGGGCTGCTCCCCCTGACTGAACTGTCCTCTTTATGGTGCTTCCTCGTATACATCTAAGACATATAATATAAGAATTCAAAAGCATTCATTTTGGATTAGAAATAACTCTGAGTCTCTGACGAAGATACTCAAAGGATTCTCATGGAAGTGGTTTTGTAAAGATGTCTACCACTTCTTTTTTTGTGCCCACATACTCAACTCTAATGTTCTTTTCTGCAACCTTTTCCCATAGAAAGTGATACTTTATTGGAATGTGCTTCGTCTTAGAGTGCATCATTGGATTCTTTTATATACTGATGACACTCGTATTATCACAATATATTGGAATGGGCTCATCATACTCAACCTATATGTATTTCAAAGTTTTTTTCATCCAAAGAACCTGTGTACAACATGTTGCTGCTGCAATATACTCTGCCTCGGCTGTAGATAGAGATATTGATGATTGTTTATTTCTTATCCATGATACTAAACACTCACTCAAGTAGAACGTTGCTCCACTGGTGCTTCGTCAGTCATCAATACAACCTGCCCAATCTGCATCTGTGTAGGCAATAAGAGATAGATCCTTTCCTTTTGGATACCATAATCCAAACTCTTTTGTTCCTTTGAGATATCTGAAAATTCTCTTCACTGCTAATACATGTGATTCCTTTGGTTTTGCCTGAAATCGTGTCACCTATCCAACTGCCTGCATTACATATGGTCTAGATGTTGTAACATATAGTAGGTTGCCTATCATTGACTTGTATTTCCTCTTATCTGTAGACTTTGAATCATCATCTTTGCTTAACTTGCAATTGGTTTGCATGGGAGCGATAACTGGTTTTCAATCTTCCATTCCAAACCTCTTTAGCATTTCTCTGATATACTTGGTTTGAGAAATAAAATTCCTTGGTTGCTTTGACATATCTAAAGTCCTAGAAAGAAGGATAGTTCTCCAAGTAATGAAATTTCAAATTCATTCTGCATATCCTTTGAAAATTTATGGCTTAACCTGTCATCATCACTACCAAAAATAATATCATCAACATAAAATTCAATTAATAAAATATAACCTTGACTTACCTTGATGTAGAGGTTGTTGGCTACATGTCCTTTTCTGAACCCTGCCTATTGTAGATATTTATCCATTCTAGAGTACCATGCTCTAGGAGCCTGTTATAGACCATACAAGTCCTTCTTTAATTTGCACACATAGTATGCATTCTATGACAACTGAAATACTTCTGGTTGTTCAATGTAGACTTCTTCTTCAAGTTCCCCATTTAGAAAAGATGATTTTATGTCCATCTGATACACTTTGATATTTTTGGAGCATGCATAAGGTAAAAGCAATCGGATTGCTTCTATTATGGAAACTGGGGAAAATGTATCTTCAAAGTCGACTCCTTCAACCTGTGCATATCCTTTACATACCAATCTAACTTTGTTCCTTCTAACCTGTCCATCTTCGTTCAATTTATTCCTTTATACCCACTTTGTGTCGATCACATTCTTATCATTTGGTATTGGAACCAATTCCCAACTGTCATTTTTCTCTATTTGATCCAATTCTTCATCCATGGTTGTGTTCCAAAATTCATCCTTGCTGGCCTCTTGAAAATATGTTGGTTCAATCATAGATGTGAGTTCTAGGTGTGTTTGTTCTGGTGAATAGATTCTTCTTCTAGTCTCAACTCCTGCATCTTTGTTTCCGATAATCTAATCTGAAGGATGATTCTTCTATACTCATCCGCTAGGTGTCTTTGGAGGCACTTGTTGAACTTGTTCTTCTGCTTCTGTCGAATTCTCTTCATCTTCCTCTTCTACTTCCTTTTCATCTTATGCTTCTTCTTCGAAAAGTTGTTCCATTGAATCATTTTCTTCTTCCTTTGATTTTGGTTTGTCTATTTCATCAATTGTTGCGTTGATTATTTCTACAACTTTGTTCAATATCATATTGTAACACTTGTATGATTTTCTTGTACTTGAGTAACCAACAAGTACTCCTTTGTCCACACAAGAGTCAAACTTTCCCATTTTTCCATCTTCTCTTTTGATGTAGCATTTGCTTCCAAAAACTCTGAAGTGCTACACATTTGTTGGTCTTCCTTTCCATAGCTCATAGGGAGTTTTGTCAGTGTTGTTTCTAAGAATTACTCTGTTTTGAATGTGAATTGTTGTATGCACTGCCTATGTCCAAAATATATCTGTCAATTTGGAATCCACTAGCATTGTTCGAGCCATTTCCTATATTGTCATGTTCTTTCTTTCAACAACTCCATTATGTTGAGGTGTCCTAGAAATGGAGAATTGCCTTTTATTCCATGACTGCTATAGTATTCCATAAATTTATTTGAAGTGAACTCTCCTCCATTATCAGATCTCAAGAATTTGATTTTTGAATCCATTTCATTTTCAACCATTTCCTCGTAGATATTGAAGTTTTCAAAATCTTCTGACTTAGTCTTGAGAAAGAAAACTACAGTCATTCTTGTATAATCATCAACTAATAACATAAAGTATTTCTCACCTTTTAAACCCTTTGTTGTAGTTGGTCCAACTAGATTAGTATGCACAATTTCGAGTGGTCTTTTCGTTGAATATTCCTTTGATTTGAACCTGGTCTTTGTTTGTTTTCCTTATTGATAATGCTTGCATAAAGTGTTGGTTGGTTTCATGATCCGGGGAATTTCTCTTACTGCTTCTCTTCTGCTAACTTTGAAAAGGTTATCAAAATGTATGTGACCCATTTGTTGGCACAGGGGCAAACCCAGGGTTCAACGCTTCAATAGTGCACCAACAAAACCCTAACTATCGGCCCTTTCGACAACACCTGCGAAGCAGATGAAGTCTTACCCGAGGTAGAGGCAGGGGTGGTCGCAAGACTCAAGTGTCTGCAACCTTAGTTGGGACATAGATCTGTGATTCTTACTCTTAGAAAGCACTTTAGCATAGATCATTCACCAGTATTTACCCTCATGGCACTCTGCAGATGGCACAGAGCACTACAACATTCACTTAGATCTAGGTTAAGTTAGTCCTTAGCAATAGTGAAATAGTTCTAGCACTCAACACTTTCATATATGTCAAATCTATAACCATACATCTAAGAAGCACAAAGAAAAGTGGATCTATCTAAGTATATCATATCAAAGCACATAGCATAATCATATCAATCACAACACATGGAAAGAAACCAACACATTAGGTCGAAGCACCGAGCACAACACACATAGTTACCGTGGTTCACCCCCACCCTAGGGCTACGTCCACAAACTCTTATTCTTCTTTATTAGCTTTGGTCAATCAGGTTATAGCACAGAGCTCACACTTGTACTCCACATAGGATAGGAGATCTACATGCACCTCACCAGATCCTCCTTCCCTGAGTAGATCTAGCACAAAGCCTTTTTACAATAAATGGACTCAACACTTACAACACTTGCACTCGGCTTTGCAAGTCGGTCACAAAATATACACAAAGCCTTTTCTAGCACTTAGCTTATCTTCTTTCCCCCTCTTACATTGCTTAGCTACTTATTTATACTTTACAAAAGAGGCCTAAACATGGGTAAACCCATGGGTCGACATCCCTTTCCCATTACATTAACCCAAAACCCTAAAAGGGCCCCAAAAGTGGGCTGAGATCCTGTGATCTCTACTTCGCCTAGCGCTCCATCTTTGACAGGCTGTCGAAGTCCAAAAACGGTCAAATATGACCAAGTGTTCCTCAAAACTTGGTCAAGGGCCAACACTCATCTGTGACTCATCCTGAGTCACTCTGGTCTGATCAACTCCACTTCGAATGTCTCGATCTTGGCATGAGATACTTTGACCTACTGCAGTGTGACAACCTCTTGCGTCACTGCGTCGTTTACTAGTCCTTCCATGCCCTGTTCTGCGGTGATGAAAACCTATTCAAGCTCGGCTACCTCGCTCTCAACTTCAGTGAAAAGTTGGCATGCTTTCTTTTGGAGTGGCTGAAGTCATTGAGAGACATACATCACTTTAATTTGCAGCATGTGTACCTATTGTTGGGTGGTGCATTGTTCTGGAAATCGCTTCATTCTTTCAACTGGGGTCAAGGCCTTCAGCTGCGCCTGTAACGTATCTGCATGTTTCTTTTCTTCTTGGAGTTTTGCCTCTAATGTCTGCAATTCTAGGTTCTCTGTGAGGTTCTCATAAGTCTGGGTGCTTCTAGCACTCAACTGATTACATTCCAAAGCCAAGGTTTTTAACCTGTCAACTCGCTATGGGCAGTTGCCTCCCTTAGATCTATTACTTCTTGAGGAGTCTCTGGCATGGTACGAAGTTCTAGATCTGCGATGTGCTTCTGAAGTTGTTGGATGACTTCTTCAAGTTGTTCCACCTGCTGTGGGACATGTTCTTCAATTTTCACTTCAATGATTGTCACAGAGCAAAGTGTTTTTTGAACTCATTCCTGTACGTCAATTTTCTTTGCTAGCAATTGATCCTTGCTCTGCTGTAACTATGCTTTCTCCTCCTCCCACTTCACTTGTATGGCAATTTGTTCCTATTCTACCTTCCTCTATTGTACTATAAGTGCACTCTGTACTTTTGCCAAAGCCTGGGTGGCTTCCGATGTGTCTTGTTGAGCTCATCGAAGGTGAGCTTCAACTTTCTCGGCGACCTAGTGTAATTGGGTGGGCTCATCGCCTGTTCTTTTTGTTCTCATCATCAAGGGCATAGGAGAAATGGCTTGGCTAGACTGGAATGCCTACTGCACTTCTTGAAGTTCACCTGTGAGTCGGCTGAATATCTCCTGCTTCACTTCTTGCCTTTCTGCGATCTCTAGTAAGGCATCATTCAGCGCAGCGATCAAGAAGTCAAAGTCGTCCTATGTGAGGGTAGTCTTAAACGTAGTCCGAGTGGCCTTAGTTTTCTGTTGGGATGAGGGATTTGGTGGGGTGACCTTCCTTTTATTAGAGGGATCCTCCTCTCTAGGCGGAGTAACCTCGCCTTTGTTTTGCTTAACCTCTGTGCCACCTAGTTCTTCACCATCACCTCTCTGCGTAGGTGAGATCGAAGTAGTATTCATGGATGTGCTATGGATATCTTGAACTTAATCATCCTTCTTAGTCTTGCTCAGTCCAAGTGTATCCAGTATAGCTTCAGTGCTTTCCATGTCAGATATTTCTGTAGGGTTCGCTGGAACAAGGAGGTCCACCAACCATTCCTTGGTAATCTGCTCCAAGTCTTCTTCTGTCAACTTGTAATACGACTGGAGTTGTTGTTTGTGCTCATCAGCGCGCATTGTGATATAGGTGAAGTGGCGGTCTGCGCTAAATTTGATCAAAGTTCTAAACCTATGAAGTGTGTTTGGTGTGAGGCGCAATGTAGATTGGACTTCATTCTTCAATTGGTTGTAATAAGCATGGAAGATGGCATTGGACTGCCATTGCTTGTTCATTTCGTTGGAGTACCACAACATACAGAACTTTGCAGCCAGTGGTTCGAAGGGTTCAATCTCCAGAAAAGTGGCACCTTTTGGTAGCTCCCAGGCGATGAAAGTGATGAGTATGAGCAACCAACTAAAGTGGAACTCATACCATTGGTCTTGCACTTCTCTGTAGTCAAGCTCTAGCTGATTTACAAGGCACTTCACCCAGTTCATTTGTAGTCCCTCTACGCACTTCCCTGCAAGGTTAACTACAAATCTAGTCACCTGTGTGGGTCTGTTCTTGTGGACTAACTTCCCTGCAATCATCTGGAAACTGAGGTGCACTGCTGCATTCTCTATGGAGGCTACCTTGTATCCTTGCATGCCCTTCTCTACATCACCATATGTGTCTTTTATTTGCTGGGCGAGAGCACGATCTGCGGTCTTTCCAAGGTAAAACTCTTGCGGGTCAGGGCCTTGCATGCTTAGCGTTGTGATCCAATTGATCAGAATCAGATCCACAGTGATGCAACGGTCCAACCATAAGTATCCTCTGTGGTAGCAGGACAACAATAATTTGATGCATGCATTCACTTCCTGATGTCTCCCGAAATGAGGAATCTTTATTACATTGAGGAGGGTTGACTGCGAGAGGCTATGGGTCCATTGTTGAGGGACAATATTTGGGTTCCTCCATTTTGTGATAGTTAAGTACTTATGCGGGGCTAGCATACTGTAAACTTTGCGATCTCCAAGGTTAAAATCACTAAATTTCAGCACTGTGAGCTTATCCTGGTTAGCACAAATTGCACAAACCCCTTTCGGGAGGTATGCAGTGACCAAAGTATAGTCGAAGTCTCTGGGTAGAGTGTCTCAATTCACTATGTCACTTAGTGGTGGGATATACTTAGGAAAGATACTTGGGGTCATATTCATAGTGGTGAAGCCGTTTCCGAGCTTAGATCGTCTTTCCGAAGGCGGTCGGGATGGTCTTGCTCGAGAAGTGGAGGGGGAAGCTGGAAATGCTCCCTAGGACAATGCCTGTACACCTGTAGACACTCCTCACTTCGACATGACTCTCTCAATCATTAAGTCAATTAAAAAAATTTCAACTACTTTCTCAGCAATGTTGAGCTCGTTCGACATACAAGCTTGGGTCAGCTAGCTCGAGTGTGAAAGGAATTCAGAGACTAAAGTGAATAGTATGGAAACAAGGCAATGATCTCAGGGTGAATTAATCTCAGGTTCCATGCTCAAATTCTCACTTAGAAAAAGGTATTCTCGATGCTTGGCACGATGGACTAAGTAGGGAAACTGAGCAACAGTTTGTTGGCAACGGTTATGATCCTTCATTAACTCCTGTTCGACCCGTTATGGCGCGTTTCAATGCTTGGATGACGAACCTTTATTTCTTTTCTTGCCATTCTGAGAGGAAGTCGAACGGATATATCGGCCCCAATGGCTATATTTCTTCATCATGGTGAAGTACTTTATGTCTTTGTTATGATATCTTGGCGAAGCCCCAATTTTGTAATTTTTCTTTCTACGAAGTATCCTCTAGAACCTCTTGTAACCTTACAATATTAGCCCTTTTCTTTCTTAACTTTATATCCTTCTTCTCAGTGAGCTTCATATCAGTAATTCTTTTACCATTATGATGCTTATCTTTTGTGGTCTTAGTTACTTCGCGCTGCTGAAATTCGTTCCTAGGGTTCCTGGATAATACTTCTTCTGTATTGAAAATAGGTAACTCAATCTTCTGCGGATCCTCTAGTGTTCTCTTAGCCTCGACATCGGAGTTGCTAGTATTAAATATCTGCGATCTTCTCTTATGTTATTCAATCAAGTGCGTGATCCTTCTATTCATAAAGTATTTTAACTCTTGCTTCTTTTGTTCCAAAAATTCTTCTTCCTCTTTTCATCTGGCTTGTTCTCTATCAATCCAAGGTTTTCCTATGAGCATGGTAAACGGGGCGTTGTCTTCAAAAAATTTAATAATCTCAAAGTCTTCCTCTGTCGAAGTTCCATTGATAGTCATAGGTATCTGGGTGAGCCTTCCACATAGGTTTACTAGCTTTCCTCTGAATAAACTTGTCCCTCCTAGGGAAGGGATCATGGCAGGATTTCCTATAGCTTCCCAAGTTCTTTTTGGCATAATGTTAACTTGTGTTTCTTCATCAAGAATACAATCAATGTTGAAGTCCCATATTCTTGCTTCAACTTGCTCCTTTTCTTTGAAGATCTCTAGTAATCGGACATATTTATGTTCCTTCAGGGTTTCTTTTATCCGTATTAATATTTTCTCTGATTCTTGTTGGGATTCTGAGTTTTTTGGGTCTACCTTCTGGTCTTCTTGATTCAGATTCATCCTTTCCAACTTAGTGATCATTCTAGTGCAATCCAATACGTCGTGGTCCAAAGCTTTGCAACAGAGACAACTAGGTTTTCTCCTAGGGCATTCCTTAGCAAGATGTCATGGTCTTCTGCAATTGTAACAAAGAGTTAATCCTCTCTTTCTCTTCAATGATCCCCAACTCTTCTTGTACTGCACGCTAGGATCATAATGGCTAGCCTGAAAAAATTTCTTTCTAGGATCCTGCATCCACTTGTTAGTCCAAACATTCTTTCTATGCATAGGTATAACATATCTATCATTATACTTATCAGATCTATTCATATCAAACTTTCTTTCATATATTAATGCCCTAGTGTTTAAGCTAGGATAGAATCTATCAAAGATACCTAGATCCATGCTCTAGAAACAAAAAAAAAAATCACTTATCTTACTTCTACAGAGCACAAAGCTTCCAGATCTAAGGAATTTTGACTATTCTTACCTTTATTAGGTCACAGAGCTTACAGATCATACCTCTTTTATACAGATCTGACTTCTTTCTTTCATAAATTTCCACTTTTACTTTTCTTAGAGCATAGAGCATTCAGATCTCACTTCTTTTCTTCGTATCTGATCTTCCTTTTTTTAGATATGAACTTATTCCTAGCACAAAGTTTTGCAGGTTGAGTAAAAATCTGTGCACTAGGGAAACAGATCTACACAGAAATATTTCTTTTGCACAAAGTTTCTTCTTCCTCAGTTCCCAGCAATCACAGTTTCATGTCCTGAAAACGGAAACATTTGTTGGCACAGGGGTAGACCTAGGGTTCAATGATTCAACAACGCACCAAAAAAACCCTAACTATCGGACCTTTCAGCAATACCTACGAAGCAAATGAAGTCTCACTCGAGGTAGAGGCAGGGGTGGTTGCAAGACTCAGGTATCTGAAACCTTAGTTGGGACACAGATCTGTGATTCTTACTCTTAGAAAGCACTTTAGCATAGATCATTCATCATTATTTAACCTCATGTCACTCCGCAGATGGCACAGAGCACCGCAGCATTCACTTAGATCTAGGTTAATTTAGTCCTTAGCAACAACAAAATAGGTCTAGCACTCAACACTTTCATATATGTCAAATCTATAACCATACATCTAAGAAGCACAAAGAAAAGTGGATCTATCTAAGTATATCACAGCAAAGCACATAGCATAATCATATCAAGCACAACACATGGAAAGAAACCATCACATTAGGTCAAAGCACCAAGCACAACACACAGAGTTACCATGGTTCACCTCCACCCTAGGGCTATGTCCACAAAGTATTCTTCTTCTTTATTAGCTTTGGTCAATCGGGTTACAACACAAAGCTCACACTTGTAGTCCACATAGGATAGGAGATCTATGAGCACCTCTCTATATCCTCCTTCCCCGAGTAGATATAGCACAGATCCTTTTTACAATCCGTGCACTCAACACTTACAACACTTTCACTCAGCTCTGCAAGTCGGTCACACAATATACACAAAGCCTTTTCTAGAACTTATATTATCTTCTCAACCTCTCTTACATTGCTTAGCTACTTATTTATACTTTACAAAATAGGCCTAAACATGGGTAAACCCATGGGCCAACATCCCTTTCCCATTACATTAACCCAAAACCCTAAAAGGGCCCCAAAAGTGGGACGAGATCCCGTGATCTCTACTTCGCATGGCGCTCCATCTTTGACAGGCTGTCGAAGTCCAAAAACGGTCAAACATGACCAAGCGTTCCTCAAAACTTGGTCAAGGGAAAACACCATTCTTTTGTGCCATAGCCAACTTTCATCTTCCTTTCCTAGACAACACTTTTCATTTCCAATTCCACTTAATACATATATGTTTCTTGAAGTTTTCGCAGTTGTAGCAATCAATTTTTCTGAACCTTGTTTTCTTATCTCACATTTTTGTGAATCGAAAGTAACTTTATGAACTTGGTCACACATTTGACTCACACTTAGAAGATTATGTTTCATATCTTCTACTAGTAGAACATTTTCTAACTTGGTATTTTTGTTCCCAATTCTGACTGTGCCTTTTCCAATGATTTTAGTTGAATCATCATTTCCGAAGGAGACTGATCCATCTCTTTCCTTTCGTAATGTAAGAAACCTGTCTCTATCACATGTCATGTGTTTTGAATAACCACTGTCAACATACCAACCACATTTCTTATGCCTAGCTTGTAGAGCAAGTGTGCATTCTTCATTGCTATATTGATCCTACTTTGTTATCCATGTCCTTTTCTGAGGTTCCTGTTTGTGACTGTTGTTATTCTGTTGTGGTTCTCTAGGAGGGACTGTCATTCTCAAATATTTGTCCATGTGTCCAAAATTGTTACATTTGTAACATTCCACTTCAGTGCTCAAAGATTCAAACCTATTGTAATTTGTTCTCTGTGTTTCACTAGGTCTTGGCCCTTGACCAAGTTTTGGGAGATTCTTGGTCATGTTGACCTATTATGAACTTCGAAAGCCTGTCGAAGGAGGAGCGCAAGATGAAGCGGAGATCATGAGATTTCGGCTCCTTTTGGGTCCTTTTTGGGTTTTTTGGATTATGCAATGGGATTGGGACGTCGGCCCATGGGTTTACCCATGTTTAGGCCTATTTTGTAATGTATAAATAGATTCTTAGGAAAGATAGAAGTAGTAGTGCATCTATGTGGTGTATGCAAGATGGCTATGTGCTAAGAACAAGTATGGTTTATAGATTCTTTGTGCATGACTATAAGAGACTTGCAGAGATAAGTGCAAGTGGTGGTAACAAACCGTGGAAATCTTTGTGTTGTAAAACAAGGAAGAAGGATCTAGCAAGTTGCGCAGATATTTTGTCCTATGCGAAGAAGGGTTTTGAGGCTCTGTGATTGTAACCGATTGACTGAAGACAATAAAGAAGAAGAGTTGGTGGATGTAGCCCCAGGGTGGGGGTGAACCACGTAAATACTGTGTTACTCTACTCTGTGTGATTTTTTGATGCATTTATATGTTATTTTCTAAGTGCTTTGAGATGATTAGGTAAATTTTCTTATGCTTAGTGCTAATGATATGTGATAATGTCAGGTCTAATCTATATGAATATGCTTAGTGCTTGATCTACTATATCTGACCTATTTACCTATGCTAAGTGCTTAAATACATTAGATTAGTGTGAATGTTGTGAAGCTCTATTTTATCAGTGAAGTGGACATTGATTGCATATTGAGGAATTGAAAGTGCTAAGTGCTCTATTAAGTATCATAATCACAGATCTATGTCCCGACTAAGGTTGCACACACCTGAGTCTCGCAACCACCCCTGCCTCTACCTCAGGTGAGATTTCATCTGCTTCACAAGTGTTGTCGAAAGGGTCGGTAGTTAGGGTTTTTTTGGTGCGTTGTTGTAGCGTTGAACCCTGGGTCTGCCCCTGTGCCAACAAATGGTTCCATTGTCGGGACCTAAAACTGTGATTTTTGGGAACTAAGGAAGAAGAAGCTTTATGCAAATATTCATCCTAAAGTTGTGAAATCTCTGTGCATAGATCTGTTTCCCTAGTGCACAGTATTCTACTTGATTTATAAATCTATGTGTTAAAAAAAGAAACCAGATCTGAATAAAGGAGATTGGATCTCAAGGAAAGAAGGAAGAGTTGTTCTCCAAGAAAGGTAAAAGTGAGAATTTTTGAGGTAAGATCTGAAATCTCTGTGCTATGATAAAGGTATGAATAATGAAACGTTTTAGATCTGAAATCTTTGTGCTCTGTAGAAGTAAGATAAGTGGAAATTTTTGTTTCTAGAGTATGGATCTAGGTATGTCTAATAGAGTCTGTACTAGTTTGAAAACTAGGGTATTGATAGATGAAAGAAGATTTGATATTAATAGATCTGACAAGAATATTGAAAGATATGTTATACCTATGCATAGAAAGAATGTTTGGACTAACAAATAGATGCAAGATCCTAGAAAGCATTTGTTGCAGGTTAGCTCCTATGATCCTAGCGTGCAGTACAGGAGAAGTTGGGGACCATTTAAACGAAAGAGAGGATTAACCCTTTGTTACAGTTGTAGAAAACCGGGACACCTTTCTAAGGAGTGACCTGGAAAAAGACCTAGTTGTCTTTGTTGTAAGGCTATGGACCATGAGGTGTTGCATATACCTAGAATGATTGCTAAAGTTGAAAGAATGAATCTGAACCAAGAAAACCCTAAGGCGGATCCAGAAACGAAGACTATGGTAGAATCCCAGAAAGAATCCGAGCAAGTATTTCTACAGATGAAGGAAACCCTGGATGACCACCGACATGTCACATTATCGGAGATGTTCAAAGAATAAGAATTCCTCGAAGCAAGAATAGGAGACTTCGACATTGATTGTGTTATGGATGAAGAGACACAGGTGAATATCATGACAGAGAGAACTTGGGAAGCTATAGGGAGGCCTGCTATGATTCCTTCATTAAGAAGAGTAGGATTGATCAGAGAAAAACTGGTAAACTTATGTAGAAGGTTCACTCAGGTACCTATGACTGCTAATGGAACTTTGATAGAAGAATATTTTGAGATTATTAAATTTGTTGAAGGAAGCGCCCCATTTACCATGTTAATAGGAAAACCTTGGATTGACAAAGATTGAGTCAGACGAAAGGAAGAAGAAGAAGTCTTAGAGAAGAAGAAGCAAGAGTTAAAATACTTCATGACCAAAAGGATCACACACCTGATTGAAGAAAAGGAGAACAGATCGAAGCTATTTAACACTAGATACCCAGATGTTGAAGCTACAAGAACATTAGAAGACCCACATGAGACTGAAGTACCTATCCTGGATAAAGAAGAGGTATTACCCCTGAGTCCTAGGAAAGAATCTCAACAACACGCAGTGACTATGTCAAATGAAAATAAGAATCAGAATGGAAGAAGACATACCGAGATGAATCTCACTGGAAAGAAGGCTAGGAAGCTAAGTAAGAAGAGGGATAAGATTGAAAAGTTGCAGAAGGTTCCAGAGGTAACTTCACAGACAGAAAAATTGAAAAATTGGAGCTTCGTTAGGATATCAGAACAGCGACACATGGCACTTCTCCATGGCGAAGCAATATAGTCGTTGGGGACATTATAACCGTTTGATCGACGCTCCGAACGGGAAGAAAGGAAATTATGGTTCGTCATCAGACCGTTGGACCACGCCATAATGGACAGAACAGAGTTAATGGAGGTTCATACCCATTGCAAGAAAACCATTGTCGAGTTACCTATTTATCTCGTCGCGCCATGCACCGAGAACACTTTTTATAACCAATAGTTTGAGCCTGCAGACTAAGTGAATTGTATAGAGTGATCATTGTGCTCTTGTTGTTTATTCTAGTACAGTTTCTAAGTTAATTTGACTCCGATCTAATTAATCTTGAGAACGTATGTCTGAGGAACTCAATGCAGCTGAAGAATCAATGACAAAATTACTCCTTAACCTGATGACTGAAAGAGTCATGTCAAAAAGAGGATTATCCACAGGTGTACAAGAATCATCCACGAGAGGACTGCTAGCCACTCTGTCAACTGCTCGAGCCAGAACATCCCGGCCATCAGATGAGAAGCGAGCAAAGCACAGGGATGATCTCGCAAATGCTAAGTTGATTATGAGAATATTACCCACCTATCTACCACCTCTGAGCAGTGCAATAAATCAAGACAATGTACCCAGAGACTTTGAGTATGCCCTGGTCACTGCATACCTCCCGAAAGGGATATGCGCAGTTTGCGCAGACCAAGAAAAGATTGCAGCGTTGAAGTTTAGCAACTTCAACCTTGGCAAAAGGAAGGTCTACAACATGCTCTCCCCGCATAAGTAGCTTACCAGAACAAAGGGAAAGAATTCGAAGATCGTCCCTCAATCATGGACCCATAACCTCGTGCAGTCCACTATGTTGAACGTTATGAAGATTCTGCACTTCGGATGATACCAGGAGATGAATGCATGTATCAAATTGTTATTGTCTTGTTACCATGGAGGTTATATATGGTTAAACCATCACATAATATTGGATCTGACGTTGATAAATTGGATCATTGGGCTTAGTATGCAAGGACCCGACCCATAGGATTTATACCATGGAAAATCCATGGACCACACTCTCACACAAAGGATCAAGGACACTTATGGCGATGTCGAGAAGAGAATGTGACTCTACAAGGTAGCTTCTATCCAGAGCAACATAGTGCACCTTGGCTGTCAATTGATCGCATGAAAGTTAGTACGAAAGAACTGACCCACCCATGTCATCGGTTTTGTAGTCGACCTCACAGGGAAGTGTGTGGAGGGCCTACAAATGAATTGGGTGAAGTACCTGGTGAACCAGTTGGAACTGGACTGCAGAGAAGTGCAAGATCAAGGGTATGAATTCCATTTCATCTGGCTATTGATCATGATCACTTTCATCCCCTAGGAGATGTCGGAAGGTGTGACCTTCCCAGACATTGAACCCTTTGAACCTTTGGCCGTGAAGTTCAATACACTGTGGTATTCTAGTGATATGAATAAGAAATGACAGTCAAATGCCATCTTCCACACATACTTAAACCAGTTGAAGGTAGGCATACAGTCCGCGTCTCACATAACTCCGAATACTTTACATAGGTTCCGACCTTTGATGAATTTCAACGTTGATAGGCATTTCATTTATATCACAGCACGCGCCAATGAACATATGCAAAAAATTCAGTACTACAACAAGTTGACGGAGGAGGAATTGGAGGAGATCACCAAGGAATGGTCGGTGGACCTCCTTATTCCAGCAGAACTTGCGGAGATATCTGACATAGACAGCCCAGAAACTACGTCGGATACACCCGGACCTAGAAAGATAAAGAAGACTGAAGAGGTTCAGGATTTAGACAGTGCATCCATAAAGAATGCTTCCATATCACCTGAGTAAGGAGGTGATGGTAGAGAGATAGATGGCATAGAAGTTGAACAGATTAAAGGAAATGTTACATTGCCTAGAGACAAGGAGGAACCCTCAAAGAAAATGAAGGTTTCCCCTCCAAAGCCTTCTTCCCGAAAGAAATCAAAAGCCTCCATGACCAAGATGCAGACTATCCTCACCCAAGATGACTTTTATTTCATTGTAGCAGCCCTGAATGATTCTTCGTCGGAGATAGCAGAAAAAGAAGAGGCTAAGAAGGAGGAGATGTACAATCGAATTAAGGTTGAGATCCAAGGGGTGCAGCAGGCACTACAGTCCAGCCACGCAGTCACCAATGTGCCTCTGCCATTAGGAATACCAGAACTAGGAGATGAACTAGATCAACTCCACCACCTTGCTAATACATTCGAAGCTCCTCTTCGATGAGTGCAAGAATAAACAACGCAAGCCACCCAGTCTTTGACACAGGTACATGGAGTACTTTTCGAATAACGCAGTGTTGTAGAATGGGAAAATCTTGCTCTCCAAGCAAAGTTCGATGAAGAAAAATCCCAATTGCAGAAAGAAAAGGAACAGTTGCTCGCGAAGAAAATCAAAGTAAAGGAAATGGTCAACATAGTGCTTCACTCTGTGACAGTCGTAGAAGTAAAGGCTGAAGAGAGAGTTCCACAACAAGTAGTGCAACTTGAATAAGTGATCCAGTATCTACAACAATGCATAGCATATTTAGATCTATGCACTGTGCCCAAGACCCCACAAGATGTAAGGGACTAGCAAGAAGCAACTTCCTGCAGCGTAGTTGAGAGACTGAAGGCTCTTGCCGATGAGTGCAAGTAGATGAGTAACCGTAGTGCCCAAACATATTAGAATATCGCTGAGAATCTAGAATTGCAGGCACTGGAGTTGCAGCTCCAGGAAGTGAAGAAACACGTAGAGACACTACAGGCACAGCTGAAAGCCTCGTCAGTCGTAAAAATAACAAATCGATATCAAGAGCAACGCACCGCCCAGCAACAAATCCATAATTCAAAGCATAGTTATGGAAGTAACTCAACGGATCCAACCAGTACAAGATAAAGTGTGCCAATTTTTCATGGAGGTTGAAATTTGAGGAGAAGAGCTAGAGAAGGTTGTCACCATAGCAGAACAATGCCTAGAAGGGCCCGTGAATGATGTAGTAATCCAGGAGTTCACCAAGCAAGAGATCGTAGCACACCAATAGGTCAAAGAAGCTCGAGCCAAGATCGAGGTGTTCAAGGGAGAACTAGTCAGACCAGAGTGACTTGAGACAAGTCACAGGTGGGTGTTGGGGGCCTATTGGCCCTTGACCCAGTTTTGGGAGATTCTTGGCCATGCTGACCTATTGTGGACTTCGACAACGTGTCATAGAAGGAGCGCAAGATGAAGTGGAGATCATGGGATCTCGGCCCCTTTTGCATCCTTTTTGGGTTTTTTGGATTATGTAACAGGATTGGGACGTCGACCCATGGGTTTACCCATGTTTAGGCCTATTTTGTAATATATAAATAGATGCTTAGGGAAGATAGAAGTATTAGTGCATCTTTGTGGTGTATGCAAGATGGTTACGTGCTAAGAACAAGTATGGTTTATAGATGCTCTGTGCATGACTATAAGAGACTTGCAAAGCTAAGTGCAAGTGGTGGTAACAGATCATGGAAAGCCTTGTGTTGTAATGCAAGGAACAAGGATCTAGCGAGCTGCGCAGATATTTTGTCCTATGTGAAGAAGGGTTTTGAGGCTCTGTCCTTGTAACCGATTGACTGAAGACAATAAAGAAGAAGAGTTGGTGGAAGTATCCCTAGGGTGGGGGTGAACCACGTAAATACTGTGTTACTCTGCTCTGTGTGATGTTCTGATGCTTTTATATGTTATTTGCTAAGTGCTTTGAGATGATTAGATAAATCTGCTTATGCTTAGTGCTAATGATATGTGAGAATGTCAAATCTGATCTGTATGAATATGCTTAGTGCTTGATCTACTAGATCTGATCTATTTACCTATGCTAAGTGCTTAAATACATTAGATTAGTGTGAATGTTGTGAAGCTCTGTTTTATCAAGGATGTGGACATTGATTGCATATTGAGGAATTGACGGTGTTGTGTTCTATTAAGTATCATAATCACAGATCTGTGTCCTAGCTAAGATTGCAGACACCTGAGTCTCACAACCACCCCTGCCTCTACCTCGGGTGAGACTTCATCTGCTTCTCAGGTGTTGTCGAAAGGGTCGGTAGTTAGGGTTTTGTTGGTGTGTTGTTGTAGCGTTGAACCCTGGGTCTACCCCTGTGCCAACACTTGGCCTTCTTGGATAACCCCTTTGTGTATGACTTTCAAAGTTGTTTGTGTTCCTATTGTTAGCTCTTCAATTCATAGCTTTATGTCCAAAATTATTACATTCATAACATAAACCAAAAAATATAGTTTGATACATGGGAGTTGAAGATCTTCTTAAAGGAGGTACTCTTATAAATTATTGTTTCTCATGAGTCCTATCTGTCGGTTGTTGATTCTGAAATTTGAATCTTCTTGGTGGAGTTCTTCCTATCCCCCTTGATTGTTTTTGCATACATTTTTGTATATGCTTCTTGCTTTGTTGTTTTGGAGATTGATCCTTTTTCTGTCTGACTGTATCCAAGTCCGAACTTGTCATGATGAGATTTTTGTCTGCTGATAATTTCATCCCAAACTTCTGAGTTGTTCTACATATTTTTCTTTTGAAGATCCTTTCTTAATGTGACAATCTCTTCTTCCAAAATTTCAATGATCTTGTCATTTTCTTCTAGTTGTTCTTTGAGTGTTTCTTCAATTCTTTTATCTTCTTCTATTTGAAACTTCAAATTTGTCATCGTTTGTTCTAGTTCTTGAGTGTCTTCTTTCTTGTCTAGTTTTGCTTGTAGTTTCTTTTTTTTCTTCTTTTCTCTTCTGATAACTTCTATGGAACACATTAATTCCTCTCGGTAGCCAACTTCTGCCTCTTCAAATTCTTCTTCGAATTCTTCATATTCTTCTTCGTCTTCTTCATATTCTTCTTCAGAGTCTTCTTTATCAGAGTCTTCTACTGCCATGAATAGAACTCTTTGTAAGTTTTAAACCTGTGAAGTAAAGCAATGCATATAGATTCTTAAGCAAGACAGAAATTAATCAATGGCTCATACATAGAGTACACAAAGATTTTATACCGAAAACCCTCAACCGAGAAAACCTTTCTTATATTCATATCTTGAATTTCACCATTCACCATACAATATATACAATGTTTTTAGGTATTTCATAGATACCAAAACCGTAATCCCTTAATCCGAGATTAATTTACAAATCCGCTAAAAATAGCAAAAACCGCCCAAAACTAGTGCGAGGGATCATCAGACACAGTTGTCGAACCTGACGTGCCCACACACACACATGCAAAGAATATAACACATACCCAACACTCTTTTTGTCTCACTGTTACTGACTTCATCTTCATCTCATGATGAGATGTCTTCTTTGGTGCATAAGATTTTCTTGAAAACTTTCTTTGTGGATCTTTTTCCTTTATATGTTTGTTTGCCTTTTGAGTAACCTTCATCATTCCTCTTTTTCTTATAAGGACATTTGTTAGAAAAATGACCAATACCATCACAATTAAAACAAATTAAAGGAATCTTACCTCTATACCTATCGTCAGTTCCCTTGTTCAGTCTTTTGACAAAGTTGGCCACTTCTTCATCATCTTCCGAGACATCACTGTTGTTGCTACGTTCTTCTTTTTTCCTTCCCTTTTTCTTTGACTTTTTGGATTCTTTGAAGGATTCTTCTTTTATATTTGGATCTTCCTATCCAGTTCTCATTTCATATGCTTTTAATATTCCATGTAATTCGTCCATGCTTATTGAGTTTAGATCTGATCTTTCTTCTAGTGTTGATATCTTAGGGTCAAATCTCATAGGAAGAGATCTTAGTACTTTTTGAACAATTACAGATTCTTTGATTTCTTCTCCCAATCCTATGATTTCATTTACTATTTCATCAACCCGTAAAAAGTAAGCTGAGATATTCTCAACTTCCTTCATCTTAAGATGTTCGAACTGACCTCTGTAAGTTTGAAGTTTTGTTGCTTTGAATTTTGAATCTCCTTCATAAATATTTTGAAGTTTTTCCCAAATCTCTTTATCGGATTTACAATGTTCAACTTTGGTGAATATTGTTTCACTAAGAACATTCAAAAGTGAATTTTTGGCTTTGGAATTATTCTAATGGAGTTTCACTGCTTTGTCATTTGTTGGCGGAACTATTGGTGCTATGTATCCATATACAATTGATTATCAAATTTCAAATCCATGTGCCTATATATATATATATATATATATATATATATATATATATTTTCATCCATATTCTCCAAAATGCATACTTGTGTCCATTGAACTATGGTATTCCATTTTTATATAAGTTGTTGCTCTCCATGGTCTACTTTTCAGTGGTTAAACTGATTTTTGAAGAAACCTGCTCTGATACCAATTGTTGGATTACTGAGAGGGGGGGTGAATCAGTAATAGAGAAATTTAATCATTTTTAACCATATAATCCAAGTGTTATATCAATGTAGCATTATCATCCAATAACTACAGAGTAAATAAGAAATGAACAAAAGAACAATCATACACATACACAGTACACCAGTGTTTTACGTGGAAACCCAAAGTGGGAGAAAACCACATAATTTTTTTTCTTATATGTCTTGAAGAATTACATTCATTGGAAGCACCAACTTTCTTTTCTTTCCAGCTGCAACTAGAAGGAGGCTCCAACCCCCTTGTTTCTCAGGCTACAACCTGAAGGAATCTCCAACTCCCCTATTCTCTAGCTACAACCAGAAGGAGGCTACAACCCCCTATGTTCTCCGGCTACAACCGGAAGGTGGCTACAACCACATGTCCTTGCCCCGTCCAAGCGCCCTGAAGTAGAAGTAGAATGATGGAACCACTGTCACACTACCACTTTGAGATATACCATTATAAACCTGTACCAATAAACCTGAACCATGCATCAGCCATGCATCAACCTGTATCTCAACCTGTAATCAACATGTACCATAGACAAGTGCATCAACCATGCACCAACCTGTACCAAAAAACTTGTAATCAACTTGTACCATAAACAAGTGCATCCAACCATGTACCAAGTATGTACCAATCATGTGTCAACTACTCATCAATATGTACCAACATCATCAACTATACACCTCATGTATGTGTCAACTCATCAACTACTTGTCTCAACCATGTACCCAACATGTACCTCAACCAAAATCCCTCATCAATATCATCACCCAAATATGATTTGTAACTTTGTAATAGACCTGGCGTATATGATCACATACCTGCAAGCCTTCCTTAACATTAACAAAAAGAGATTAGCATTTTCATTAAACTTTTCTTTAGTCTCACATGACTAGTTTTGGATTAGTCAACAACCCTAATTTGAAATAATCATAAGTATGTACCTGTAATGAATAAATATATGAAACTGATATAAAATTTTATTTAGTGTGTTTTGTGAAATTCCTCCAGGTGTCACTACTTGGAACCTCTCAGAAAAGGATTTATAACAAAAATGGCATACCTTGTTGAATTCTGGCTTATTCTAGAGAGTGACCTTGTAGAGTGTGCCCCAAACGGAATATTTGTTGAATCCATTTGAAAATTTTACACAGAATAAAAAATACTATACTCTAACAAACACATTTGGTCTTACTAAATTTGGATCTGTTATGAATAAGTTATGATGTTTTTACCCAAAACACTTGTTTTAGACTAGTTTCAGGACTAGCCACAAACCCTATTTTCCACGTAGTGTAACTCCAAAAATAGAACGACCCACAAGCTAAATTTTTTACCAAAGACACTTGTATATGTTTCCTCAATGTCCTATCAATATCATGGTCTGAATCATTCTAGAAAAAATGTTATTGCGGAAATGGTGAGATGACATGTAACTAACATACCTTAGAAAGCATCATCAAAAGAATTTATCCTCCCTTGAATTTTGACCGTCCTTTCTTCACCTTCCCTCTGAAATTCGGCTTATATATCCTTTGGTTACCTCATTCACCTATAGATATTAAATATTCTCAAGTGTGATGTAAAATGAGAGAGCCTTGCCTCTTATTTATACTCTCCATCTTCTAGGTCACTTAACCCATTTCTATGTTACTTAACCCATTTATAGGTCACTTAACCTATTTTCCTCATTTTTAGGGTTAACCAGTTTCCATAATTAGAAAGTTCTCCATTACTTTATCATTTAAATATTCCTCCTTGACTTTGTCACCTCATTTTATCATTTAAATAATCTTCTTTGATTCTGTCACTTCACTTTATTATTTAAATAATCCTTCTTGACTTTGTCACTTTACTTTATCATTTAAATAATAATTTATTCTTTTCCAGCTCTTTGACTTCTTTGACCTTTTGGGGCTTCAAGCCAACATATGAGGGTCCTCCAACTTCGTAATGCCATAACTCTCAAACAGTGAGGAGTTATGTGACATTCCACATACCACCAGAAATGGCATGACATGTACGATCCATATAGAATAGTATTACCTTCAAATATATTAAAACTCATACCATTATACATGAAACAACGTTGGGTCCATTACCCAAACCTTTGTGCTACCGAAATTCGCTACCAGACTTTCTTCAAGGGTTGACATCAATGAAAACCAACCTTAATCAACAATATTCTCCTCGATATTAACAACTACATTGATATATGGACTAACACCTAATTGGTCCATGATCTCTATTTAAATAGCATGGAGGGTCATTTTTCAATGATCGATTATGAGAAGATATCTTGTCAATCTCTCTGTAATATTTTCTTTTGCATGCCCACATGGGTGTAGATGGATTGGCAAGTGTCATGTAAATGGAAGGAAATTTGTAAAAATGAAGTCTCATGTTCGATTCTCACTCGGATTTACTCGTGCGCCATTCTTGCGGGTTGGGTGGTTGAACTTGGGGTTATAGTGGTAGCCAACGAGGATCGACCCCGTGTCATGCGAGTACGAGAACCACCAGTTGTCGATTCCCCCAGTACAAAAAAAATTAAAAAAAATTAAAAATATTTTCTTTTGCATTAATAAAATTGCTCCAAGTGGGCACATTGGTTGGGGTCGTGAATGTTTCCCCACATGGGTTTTAACATGTAAAAACATCGACATGTTGGTATTTTATATGATTGTGTGAGTGTAAGGTAGCTAGAGAGGTAGTGGGGGGGCCTAGAGGGTCCATAGTGATAATAGTGGAGGTCATTCAATGTAAGGTGGACTAGGTCCACTATATTAGTAAATAAGGCCCACTATGGTAGTTAGATATAATAAATGTAAGAGGACTTCTTAGAAG
>JZKD02S1649515.1:349959-368658 GCA_000966675.3 Picea glauca
ACAATAACTATTGATTATTTCTCATATATTGTGCATGGTGTATTGTGGTGTATTGGTGTAACTCTTATACTATTGTTCATTGCTCATTGGATATAGTTGAATGGTTTATGTATAAATTGAAAAAGGTTCTAAATTGTACTTGATATTGATTCACCCCCCTCTCAGTATCAACATAATCAACAGATGGTGACTGGTCTTCCTCTTGTTTCTTGCAGAAATGGTGGTTTTTCCAGTTGTGTTCTAAAAAAAAATCATCGAGACAGTTTTGACAAATGTGCCTTTTAACATGCCTCAACCCCTTTGCATATTTTTCATAATGACTTGTGTGGTCCTCTTTCTTCTCCTTATTTTTATGGGTGCAAGTGTTTGTTAAATTTCATTGATGACTTCTCCAAACGCACTTGAGTTTACTTCTTAAAACTCAAGAGAGAAGTGTTTGACAAGTTATTTTCCTACAAGGCCATTGTAGAAAAGAAATATGGACACCAACTTCAAAGGTTAAGAATATATAATGGAGGTGAATATGTGAACAATAAATTTACAAGTTATTGCACTGCAGAGGGAATCCAAATGCAACACATTGTTCCATATACACCACAACAAAATGATGTTGCTGAGAGAAATATTTGCACATTAATATAAATGGCTAATTGTAGAATCCAATATAGGGGATTAAGTCTTAATTATTGGGAAAAATTCATTAACTATACAAACTACATAATAAATAGCACTCCCGCAAAGGCTCTAAAAATATAACACTGGAAGAAGCATGGAATAAATTTAATACAAATGTAAGTCACTTCCATGCATTTTGAAGTGTAGCATGGGATAACATTTCTGATGAGAAAAGGAAAGCTTTACAACCTAAAAGTGAGAAGTGTGTTTTTGTTGGATATTCTGAAGATTTCAAAGTTTACAGACTTCTTCAAACTCATTTCAATGAAATTATTATTAAAAGAGATGTTAAATTTGATGAAAATCTCTTAGCCTACGAGCCTAATTTGACATTTATGCCTTCTTTGGATGTGATCCATATTCGTCATGTGTGCCTTCTTTTGTTCCTATTCTGGTTTCTTCTTCTGATGATGATGATGATAGTGAAGATGAAAATCCACCTCTTCCTACTCACCTTCATATAGATGATTCTAATGAATATGAACCTACACCAACACCATCGCTTCATAGATGGGTTCATTCAACATGAGAATTATCTTGCGATCTTGTCGGTGATACTTCATATCAATGTCAGACTCATTCACAATTCCAGCAAGCCTCTTCTCTTTTGGGTCAAGTTTCAGAGACTCGTGATCCAAAGACATTTGCAGAAGCTTCAAGTCATCCATATTGGGATACAACAATGAATGAAGAGTATCGTTCTTTAATGGAAAATGATACTTTGGATCTTGTGCCTCTTTCCAAAGGAAGAAAACTTGTGAGATGCAAATGGATGTATAGAACTAAGTATTCATTAGATGGAAGTGTTGAAAGACACAAGGCCTGATTAGTTGCCAAAGGATTCTCTCAAGTTGAAGGCATTACCTATAATGAAACCTTTGCCTCTCTATCCAAAATGAATTCCATCCACCTTGTTCTAGCCCTTGCAACCTCACATAAATGGGAGGTCCATCAGATGGATGTTAATTTTACCTTCTTGCATGGGGATTTACAAGAAGAAATCTACATGCAACTATTGGAAAACTGAGAGGGGGGGTGAATCAGTTGTTACTGTGCTTAAAAAATTATATCCATTTTTAAATTCATTACAAAACTCTCAATGATTATCACAATAAATAAGAAGTAGAGTATTCAACATCAATCACACACATGTACAATACAGAGACAGATATTCCTGAGGAAACCCATAAAGGGTGAAAACCTCTTCTTGTTTATAAGATAATTATCTTCTTTGCATTATCATTCTTATGAGAACCAACTCATAATAAGGCTACCACCTCTATTTTTTAAGCCACTACTTGCTGAGAGCACCAACTCTTTGGTTTCTCTAGCACCCACTAGAAGGAAGTACCAACTCCCTGAATGTTCTAGCACCAACTGGATGGAAGCATCAACTTCTAGTCATACAGGCACCGACCTATATATCAGAGAACCAATGTTCTCCCTTACACCACCCTACAACCCTATTTTCTCTGGCTGCAACCAGATGGAAGCTATAACTCCCTACATTCAAGCACCTACTTGAAACTATGAGGACAATAGTCCTCCCTAGCACCTCCCATCCACCCTGAAATATAAAACTTTTCTTTTTGTGAATTTATTATAGTGATTCAATAGTTGTTATTGGCTTACCAAGCTTATCACAGTTCTTCTATGTTTCTCTTCTCTGCCTACATCAATGTCTTCCTGCTTGCATCCTCTTCAGCTTTCTAATCTTCTCCTCTGTCTCAACATGCACACCTCGGCTTTCTCTTCTCACGGATATGTATTTATGTTATTTTCTTCTTCTATGCTTTAGCTACTACACCTCATGCTTCTACATGCATGCACTACTCACAAAAGCAGTGACATGATCCCTTCTTTGTTCTCCATTTTTATAGTCTCAGTGCACCTTGTGCCTTCTACATGCACTATGCCACTGCATACCGTTCCTACGTTCATCATCACTCCCACTTTTCATGAGGTCCTTTGGATTCACATGCTTTAACAGTCTTCGACCCCCTTCCATATGTCAGTCGACTCTATGATGATTCTACACTCCATTGGAAATGACCTCGAGACTCTTTTTCTTCTCTGTCGATCACCCTAAAGACTCTTTGAATTCTCTAGCAGACGTCGTCACTTCGTTCTAGCAGTTACAACTAGTCAAGTATGGATTCTTTGGCTGTTGGAGTCTTTGAACGGTTGAGATCTTGCTAGAGGGAGAAACCAGATATCAACAGTTCCTCATGAATGATCCCTACGTGAACTGGCACCAGGCACATAATGCCTCCTCAAAAGACCACTGGCTGTCACCACAGGCCTAATCAAAAAGGAGCTTTGCAACTTGTGTTTCAGGGATTCTGTCATGAGTCTCCTTGACTCCTTCCTCTGGAATTCTTGATACCCAGAATGGAGCCTAGCTATGCTAGCAACTTCCATTCACGTGACCACTGGCGATGACCAAGCGCTTATCCATAAAGGGATTTCGCAATTCATAATTCGAGAATCCTATGTTGAGGCATCTCGACTCTCCCATGTCGCAATCCCTAAAATGAAGCTTAGCAAATGTTAAATCCTTCCCCTCACATGACCACCGACAGTGACCATAGCCTACGCCAGAAGGCGTTTCGCATTTCGCATTTCGGGGATTCTCTGATGAGTCATTTCAACTCTCCAAGTCACAAACTCCGAAATAGAGCTTGGCTTCTCTAGCTCTGCTCTCCAATTCTCGATGATGTGACCACGAGATATGACCACTGGCTAGCCATTTGAGTGCTTTGCTCTTTAGATCAACGGTCCACGATTCGTGCTGATCGGACGGATATCCTCCAGCCCGGAGCTTCATCTTTCGGGACTTTGAGGGAGTGTTGATGCTAAAACTCCCAAAACTAAACTCCCGGAATGACGTAACTCAATGACATGACATGATCAGTGTGGCTGCCATGTGTCACTCAGAATTGTGATTTCCAGGTTCCTGAAATGCCGAATCATCTTGACACTAGTCATTGTCTGATCATGCCACGTGTCATTGCTGACGTAGTCTTCCACCTGTCCTTTCTGACATGGTCTGCCACATTCACCTTCTAGATCTGGCAGCCCAGACTCATCCTTGATCCAACAACTAGGATTATTTCATGATTTCGCATATCGCAAGTTCGAGAGGTTAGGGAACCCCATTCCTTTGAATTTCTAGTCAGCGAAAGGACGATATTTCGCCACGTGTTCTTCTTGTATCGATGGTCTAGATTTGTCGTCGATCCATCGACTGAGATAATATCGTGAGTTTGAGAGGTTAGGGAACCTCCTTCCTTTGACCTTTCAGTAAGAGAAATGTTGATCTTTAGCCACGTGTCCTTCTTGGATCGATGGTCCAGATCGTTTCGTGATCTCACATATCGCAAGTTTGAGGGGTTAGAGCACCTCCTTCCTTTGACTTTCCAGTCAGCGAAATGTTGATCTGTGACTACGTGTCCTGCCCGAAGATGGATGGTCCTCCTGCTTTCAGGATTTTGTAAACCCGCTTCTCCTTTCACTTTAAAGAGCATGTAGGTTCTCCTAGATCCAACGACGGTCGGACCCCATGCTCAGATCTAACTCCTGATATCTTTCCTCCATCTGTGCGCTCCTCTTGTCTGGACTTACGATGTCTTCCGAGCCTGTTTTCCATTGTTGTTCTTTCCATCAATGACAAGCTCACTCCCAACTATAAACCTGCCAACAATCTCCCCCTTTGGCATTGATGGCAACCCCGAACAACTGCGCTAATCTGTTTGGACCTCCAACTATAGCATCCAGTCTGGACCACTCCACTCATTTTCTCCCCCTTTGACATCAATGTCAAATAAAACATGCTCCCCCTGATTTGTTGCAGTACTTCATTGGAGGTATCAAATATGCAACCAACACATACTCCCCCTAACAGGATGGACTCTCTTAGGTGTGAGACGGGATGACACCCAGCTTCTGACGGAGATATTAAAATGGTGTCTTGGCTAGGGGTTTAGTAAAGATGTGTGCAATTTGTTCTATGGTTGGAATGTAATGAACTTGAACAATCTGATTGGTGACCTGCTCTCTTAGAAAATGGTATTTTATGGGAATGTGCTTGGTTTTGGAGTGGAATACAGGATTCTTTGACACACTTATGGCACTAGTGTTATCACAATGAATTTGGATCGGTGCAGTATATTTTACCTCCAAGTCTACAAGTGTCGAAATCGTCCATAATACCTGAGTGCAACAAGTAGCAGCAGCAATGTACTCTGCCTCTGTAGTTGATAAAGAAATGGAACCTTTCTTTTTACTCAACCATGCTACTAGAGAATCTCCTAAGAAGGACGCACCTCCACTCATGATTTTCCTTTCATCCCTGCAATTAGCCCAATCATCATCTGAGTAGATTGATAATTGAAAATTCTGATTCTTAGGATACCATAGGGCATAGTTCATTGTTTCTTTCAAATATCTGAATATTCTTTTGACAGCTAGAAAATGACTCTATTTGGGTGTTGCCTGATACCTTCCTACTATTCCAACAACATGTATTATGTCTGGACGGGATGTTGTGATATAGAATTGGTTGCCTATCATTGACCTATATGAACTTTGATCAACATCAGGTGAGTCATCATCCTTGCTTAATTTTCATCCAGTAACCATAGGTGTGTCCACAGGTTTAGAATATTCCATTTGAAACCTTTTCAACATTTCCCTTAGATATTTTTCTTGAGAAATAAAGATTCCTTCAGACTTCTGAGTAATTTGCAGACCAAGAAAAAATGACAGTTCCCCTATCATAGAAATTTCAAACTCAGACTCCATGGTAGAAGAAAACCATTGTACCAATGAATCATTATAACATCCGAAGATGATGTCATCTACATAGACCAACACGATGAGTAAGTCATTACCCTATGTTTTTATATAGAGAGTGTTGTCAACTGTTCCTCTCTTGAACCCTTTGTCTTGGAGATACTTATCCAGTCTGTAATACCAGGCACGAAGAGCTTGTTTTAACCCATATAAGGCTTTCTTCAGCTTGCATACTAGGTTAGGATTATCTGTCAGTTTGAAACCCTCTAGTTGTTCCATATAAACTTCTTCTTTTAAATCTCCATTTAGAAATGTTGACTTGACATCCATTTGATAAACTTTAAACCTTTTATGACAAGCATAGGAAAGAAATATCCTGATCGCTTCTAGTCTTGCTACTGGCGCAAATGTTTCATCAAAATCCAGTCCTTCTATTTGAGCATAGCCCTTATAGACCAATCTTGATTTGTTCCTGACAACTTGTCCCTTCTCATTCATTTTGTTCTTAAAGATCCATTTGGAACCAATGATATTTTTACCTTCAGGTCTAGGAACCATCTCCCACGTATTGTTTTTCTCAATCTGATCAAGTTCATTATTCATGGCTTGAACCCAATGGTCATCTTTGCTAGCTTCATTAAAATTCTTGGGTTTCAGCATGGATATGAAGGCTATATGTGATTGTTCAGTGTTTTTGATTATCTTTCTCCTGGTTTGTACACCTTTGTCTTTTTCACCAATTATCTGACTTGCAGGATGATTCTTTTGAGTGATTCTCGAGGAGGAATTTGATGTTGTCTGCTGATTTGAGTCTGTCTGAATATTTGCATCTTCATCTAGCTCAGAGTCTTCTTGTTCTAATTCTTAGACCTGTTCAAATTCAAATTCATCTATATCCTTTGTTGTTGATTCAATATTGTTCACCTCTCTTACTGGGATTCCTTCAACAATGTTTATGTCAATAAAGTCAACCAATCTATGTAGCCTCTTATTATAGCATATGTATCATTTATTGTTTTTAGAATACCCTAAGAAGATGCCTTCATTATCCCTATCATCATACTTTCCAAGGTTCTCATCATTATTCTTTATGTAACACTTACTCCCAAAAACTTTGAAGTGTTTGATTGAAGCAGGTCTCCCATACCATAGTTCATAGGGTGTCTTGTCAGTGTGTGGTCTGAGGTGGGCTTTGTTAAGAACATGGACTACTGTGTATATTGCTTCTACCTAGTAGGTTTGACCAATGTTCTTCTCATTCATCATTGACCTGGCCATTTGCTACACTGTTTTGTTTTTCCTCTCAACTACTCCATTTTGTTGTGGAGTTCTTGGGATTGTGTATTCTCTCTTGATCCCATGTTTATCACAGAATTCCTTGAACTCACTTGACATAAATTCGCCTCTTCTGTCTAATATTACTGCCTTTAACCTCTTGCCTATTTGATTCTCAATTAACGCCTTAAATATTTTAGATTTCTCAAATGCTTCAGTTTTTTTCCTTCAGAAAGGCAACCCAAGTTAGTTTTGAGTAATCATCAATGATCAACATGAGGTAGTTTTCTTTCCCTATGCCTTCCTGTCTTTATGGTCCACATAAATCCATATGAACTAGTTGAAGTGGTTTCTCTGTTGGAGTAGAGCTCTTGGATTTAAATTATGTCCTGGTTAGCTTTCCTACTTGGCAAGGTTTACACATAGAATCTTGTGGCTTTGATATTCTCGGAAGATCTTTTACTGCCCCAAAATTTTTGAGCTTGATTAAGTGGTCAAAGTTTAGATGTCCAAGTCTCCTATGCCATAACCAACTCTCATCATGTTTTCTTATATGACACTCTTCTCTATCTTCTTTTAGCACATATACATTATTTTCTGTCCTTATGACTTTAACCACTACTTGTCCTGAGTTTACATACTTTATCTTGCAGTCCTTGGAAGTGAACACCACTTCACATCCTCTGTCACACATTTGACTTACACTGAGCAGATTATGTTTCATCCCATCTACAAGCGGAACATTCTGGGCTTTTCCTTTGCCATTACTTAGACTCACCATCCCTTTACCCTTGATTTTACCTGGAGCATCATTTCCAAAGGTTACATTTCCAGATTTTCTTTCACTTAGAGATAGAAACTTACCTCTATCTCCCGTCATATGTTTGGAGCAACCACTATCAATATACCAGGGGTTCTGTTGTCTTTGGGCTGACAGCACTAGTCCACACTTGTCATTTTCTTTCATCTTCCAAACCTTGACATTTTCAGCAGAGGGGTTCAAATCTAGCTCATAGTTCCTTAAGCAACAGTCTGCAACTTTATGTCCAAAATTATGGCAGGTGTAACATTATGGTTCATTGAATAAAGGATCATAATGATTGTTATGCTTAACCTGTGTCCTTTTTCCAGCCATCACATTATTTACAGTATGTGATTGTTTGTTACTTGGTTGTCTCATTCTTTGTTGTGGCATATATCTATTCCTTGAATATTTTGATTGCTCATATTTAAATCTTAAAGAACAGTTTACAGCTTTGTGACCAAAGTTGGAACAAAAATAACAATATCCATAGAAAAATACTTTGTACCTGGAAAATGGTTGTCTTCTTTGAGAAGGTTGGTTTCTTCCATGCCGATGATTTCTTTGAATAGAGAGTACATTATTTATCTGATCTATAGTTTCAGTTATGGTACCTCTTTCGTTACTCCTCATGGGCAGTTGATTATCTTCTTTTGTTTCTGCAGGTTTTTTGTTGTCACTAGTGGTAGATTTGACAAACTTGATGGGTTCTTTGATGCTTGGTTGATCACTACTTGATCCCTCTTCATTACCCAGACCCATTTTCAGCTTTGGGTTTCTTTGCTGATTCAAAATGGTGGCCAATTATTCTAAGGCTTTGATACTTGACAGATTCTGATGATACAAGGCTTGAAACTTCTCCAACTCTTTCCTAGTTTTCAGTACTTCCTTTTCCATAGCTTCACATCTTGTCTTCTTTTCTGATAATTGTTGTTTCAGAATGTCTTTGATTTTCTTTGCCTCTTCTAATTATAATTTTAGTAGGACAAAGTCTTGATCAGGTTCTTTACTGCCTTTCTTGAATTGTATCAACAATCATTTTTGTTTTCTCTTCTTAATTCTGAGTCTGTCAATCTCTTCTAGTGCACTGATCAATTCTCCTTCCATATCAACCACATATTCTTCTTCATTAGCATCACTTCCTGTGCTTTTATTGTCATAATCCTCTTTGTCCATAAGAATGAATTCATTTAGTTTATATTCAATAGAGGAGTCATTGTCTTCATCATCTGAATGATCATCATCATTGTTTACACAAAAACTTTTCTTCTTAAAATTATTCTCTTTAAAGAATTTTTTGTGTTTATGCTTCTCCTCATGATCATATGTCTGATCCTTTCTTTTGTGAGGACATTTATTTGAAAAATGACCTATATTACTATAGTTGAAACATTTGAAAGGTAGTTTACCTTTGTATTTGCCTAATCCCTTCTTAAGTCTTCTCACAAATTTTGCTTCAATTTCATCAGGCTCAAAATCCTCATTCTTGTCTGCTTTAAATGATGCTTCTCTGGAGATGGGTTTATCTTTAAATATTCTCATTTCATATGCAGTCAATGTTCCTAGAAGTTGATCAAACTCCAAGGCTTTTAGATCATTAAGTTATTCTATAGCAGAGACCTTCGGGTTGAACCTATCTGGTAGAGATCTCAAAATTTTATGAACTAAAGAGGGTTCCTCAATTTTTTCACCAAGTTCTTTCATTGCATTTACCAGTTCTTAAACTCTCATAAAGTAATTTCCAATAGTTTCATCCTATTTCATATTCAGTTGTTTAAACTGTACTCTGTAGGTTTGAAGCTTGGCATCCTTTACCTTATCATTACCTTCATAACTGCTAATGAGTTTGTCCCACATTTCTTTGGCAGTTTCTAAGTGCATAATATTTACAAATTATGCTTCTGCAAGCCCACTCAGAATAGCATTCATTGCCTTAGAGTTGAAGCTAAATTCTAGCTTGTCATCCTTATTAGCTAGTACAATTGGCTTTACATAACCAGTCTCTACCACATCCCAGACATCTGCACCTAAAGCCATTATGTAGGTTCTCATTCTAACTTTCTAGAAGGCAAAGTTTGTTCCATTGAAGAGAGGGACCTTATTGGTTGAAGTCCCTTCATGGCTTGACATGTTTAAGCTCTAGGATCTACCCTTAGATAAAAGGGGTCGGCTCTGATACCAATTGTTGGACAACTGAGAGGGGGGTGAATCAATTGTTACTGTTCTTAAACAATTATATCCATTTTTAAATTCATTACAAAATTCTCAATAATGATCGCAATAAATAAGCAGTAGAGTATTCAACATCAATCACACACATGTACAATATAGACATAGATATTCCTGAGGAAACCCATAAAGGGTGAAAACCTCTTATTCTTTATATGATAATTATCTTCTGTACATTATCATTCTTATGAGCACTAACTCATAATAAGGCTACCACCTCTATTTTTCAAGCCACTACTTGTTGAGAGCACCAACTCTCTGGTTTCTCTAGCACCCACTAGAAGGAAGTACCAACTCCCTGAATGTTCCAGCACAAACTGGATGGAAGCACCAACTTCCAATCATACATGCACCGACCTATATATCAGAGAACCAATGTTCTCCCTTGCACCACCCTACCACCCTGGTTTCTCTGGATGCAACCAGATGGAAGTTATAACTCCCTGCTTTCAAGCACCTACTTGAAACTCTGAGGACAACAGTCCTCCCTAGCACCTCCCATCCACCCTGAAATGTAAAACTTTGTTTTTTGTGAATTTATTACAGTGATTCAATAGTTTTTATTGTCTTACTAGGCTTATCATTTTTCTGCTATGCTGCTCTGCTCTGCCTGCATCAGTTTCTTCCTGCTTGCATCCTCTTCAGATTTTTGATCTTCTCCTCTGTCTCAGCATGCACACCTCGGATTTCTCTTCTTCTCACGGATATGCATTTCTGTTCTTTTCTTCTTCTATGCTTCAGCTACTGCACCTCATTCTTTTACATGCATGCACTACTCACAATAGCAGTGACATGATCCCTTCTTTGTTCTCCATTTTTATAGTCTTAGTGCACCTTGTGCCTTCTGCATGCGCTATGCCACTACATACCGTTCCTATGTTCATCATCACTCGCACTTCTCATGAGGTCCTTTGGCTTCACTTGATGTAACAGTCTTTGACCCCCTTCCATCTGTTAGTCGACTCTATGATGAGTCTACACTCCACTGGCAGTGGCCTCGAGACTCTTTGTCTTCTCTGTCAATCACCTTGAAGACTCTTCAAATTCTCTAGTAGACGCCATCACTTCGTCCTAGCAGTTACAGATAGTCAAGTATGGATTCTTTGGTTGTTGGATTCTTTGAACAGTTGAGATCTTGGTGGAGGGAAAAACCATAGATCAACAATTCCTCGTGAATGATCCCTACGTGAACTAGCACCAAGTGCATGATGCCTCTCTGAAAGACCATTGGCTGTCACCACAGGCCTAATCAAAAAGGCTCTTCATAACTTGTGTTTCAGGGATTCTTCCATGAGTCTCCTTGACTCCTTCATCTAGAATTCCCGATACCTGGAATGGAGCCTAGCTATGCTAGCTCCTTCCATTCACGTGACCATCGGCAATGACCAAGCACTTATCCATAAAGGGCTTTCACAATTCATAATTCGGGAATCCTATGTTGAGGCATCTCGACTCTCCCATGTTGCAATCCCCGAAATGGAGCTTAGCAAACGCTAGCTCCTTCCCCTTACATGACCACCGACAGTGACCACAGCCTACGCCAGAAGGTGTTTCGCATTTCACATTTCGGGGATTCTCTGATGAGTCGTCTTGACTCTCCAAGTCACAAACTCTAAAATAGAGCTTGGCTTCTCTAGCTCTGCTCTCTAGCTCTCAACGATGTGACCACTAGCTAGCCATTTGAGAACTTCTCTCTTCAGATCAACGGTCCCCGATCCGTGGTGATCGGACGACTATCCTCCACCCTGAAACTTCAGCTTTCGAGACTTTGAGGGAGTGTTGATGCTAAAACTCCCGAAACTAAACTCCTAGAATGACGTCACTCGATGACATGATATGATCCGTGTGGCTGCCACGTGTCACTCAGAATTGTGATTTCCAGGTTCCTAAAATGTCAAATCATCTTGACACTTGTCATTGTCTGATCGTTCCATGTGTCATTTCTGACGTAGTCTTCCACCTGTCCTTTCTGACGTGGTCTGCCACATTCACCTCTTTGATCTGAAAACCCAGATTCGTCCTTGATCCAACGACTAGGATTATTTTGCAATTTCGCATATCGGGAGTGTGAGAGGTTAGGGAACCTCGTTCCTTTGACTTTCCAGTCAGCGAAAGGATGATCTTTCACCATGTGTCCTTCTTGGATCGACGGTCCAGATTTTTCCTCGATCCAATGGTTGAGATTATATCGTGATTTCACATATCGCAAGTTCGAGAGGTTAGGGCACCTCCTTCCTTTGACCTTTCAGTCAGCAAAATGTTGATCTTTAGCCACGTGTCCTTCTTCGACCGATGGTCCAGATCATTTCGTGATCTCTCATATCATGATTTCGAGGGGTTAGAGCACCTCCTTCTTTTGACTTTCTAGTCAGTGAAATGTTGATATGTTACTACGTGTCCTGCCCGAAGATGGATGGTCCTCCTACTTTTTGGATTTTGTAAGCCCGCTTCTCCTTGCACTTTAAAGAAGGTGCAGGTTCCCTGGATCCAACGACATTCATACCCCACGCTCGGATCTAATGCTCGAGATCTGTCCTCCATCTATGCCCTCCTCTTGTTTGGACTTACTATGTCTTTCGAGCCTATTTTCCATTGTTGTTTTTTCCATCATTGTTCTTGCCATCAATGGCAAGCTCACTCCCAACTGTAAACCTGGCAACAAGAACAACCTCCCAGCTATGTACATAACGAATCAAGACTTGTCAATCAACTTAAGAACTCTCTTTATGGTCTTAAGCAAGCTCCTTGATCTTGGTATCCAAAAATGGACAACTTTCTTGATGTAGGAGCATTTTTCCTCCAAGTCTTGTACATTTGATGAAGACCTGGGGAGTCTTTCATTTACTAGGGAGTGGGTTCCCAAATGTTTGACTTATTTTATTTTCCTATGTTTTGTGAGGATTGTAGAAGGAGTGCAAAGGAATGATTGATTATGTAATTAAATTTATTTGTTGTGTTTTTTCTTGAGAATTGTGATACCATAGAGAGATATTAGGGGTCAGTTAGATGTCTTAAGTGATTTGTGGATCTTGAGATATTTGAGGATTTCTTGAGAGATTTATGGATCTAAAGATCCTAGAGATAGAGGAGTTGAATGAGAGGATTTTGGATCTAAAAAAAAATTAGTTTCAGTATTGTAACATACCCAGACACCCATAGTTCAGGCATGCTAACCACAAGTCCCTCCCCTGGACTAATTCGACCCCTGCTATAACTTTAAATAACATGGAAATGCATGAAAGATTCACATGCATTGATCTAGATTCATGCTAAACATAAGAGCAATGAAGCATACGACATGCACAAAAATACACAATGAGCATGCATACTCTAAACAAATCGCATTCAACAATAAATAAATACAAAGAGAAATAAATGATACACGGGTAAATAATACCATAACAAAGAGAACTTATCTTTTATAAAAGAAGAAACCAACTGCATGCATACCAAGGACGTTCCACCCAACTATAGACACTATTATTCCAAGTCTCAACAACAATGTCGCCCCTGAGCTAGGGCTATGAATCCACAAGGACAGTTCTAGAGTGTTACTTGGCTTCTGAAACCAGTCAGCACTCAAGCTCTCACAGGATTCCCATCACCCACAGTAATCCAAGTAACCAACTCTCTTCTACCCAGCCTGCACAACCCAAGAGAATGGACCCTCTCCCTTCTCTACCACGCAGTCCCTCAAGTTGTCCTTCTCCTTCCAGGTCTCAAGTGCAGTTGGTCCAGAATCTCCACGATATGACTCTTAGGACTTGCATCTGTGAGAAAAGTTGAACATAGGCCAAATCATTTGATACATGTAGGCCTCAAATCATGGTTGGATTACACCAACAATCTCTATAGCCAACAATACCATGGTTTCTCTTCAGAAATTTGTCTTCCTTTCCCAAGCCAAGACATGGATGAGGAAAGATGAGTGGGTGACAGAAATGAATGAAGTGAGATCTCCATGAAAGGTGAGAATAGAGAGAAATGGATTTCATGCATGAATAAATGTGTTAGCACTGAGAATCACCCTCAGACTGCAAATGGGAGTGAGCCAAGTACCCATCAAAATGTAAAGATAATTTTGGTTTTGAATAGGTGGGTCTGCAAGACTTTAAAGAAAGGAAAAGACAACAAATATCACTTCAAATTATTTTATGACTCCATAGCACTGAGAATCACCCTCAGACTACAAATGGGAGTGAGCCCAGTACCCATCAAAATGTAAAGATAAGTTTGGTTTAATAGGTGGGTCTGCAAGACTTTAAAGAAAGGAAAATACAATAGATATCACTACATATCAGTGATGGACCATTGGGATATGGAGTCATAAATAGTATGTGGGTGATTCTCAATGCTAACAGAATGAATGCGTGAGTGAACGAGTGAGGTAACCAACAAAAAAACTAGAAGAAGAATGGGAGTTAGAGAGAACGAACCCCCCCAATAGACCAGGGACGGATTTATGCAACTCTTAGGAATAAAGAAACTCATGGCCTTCCCCTAAGAAGCTCACATAACTGATTTCCCCATTAAACAAAATGGGTAATTAAAATATGAAATAAACACTTAGCCCCTCAATCCCCCTCGCTTGTGGAATCATAGCCCCCTATAACTCTATTCCTTGTTCGTCTAGTAGCCAACAATGTATTTATTATTAATAATGATAAAAACATTACATTTCTTAGGCACACTGACCTCTTTTAATTGTTTGGGTAATCTAGCCTCTCATCACTTAACAAATACATTATTTAATATAGGGCTCAAAAACTGGGGTGTTACATTCGCTCCCCCTTATTTTGGCACTGTCCTCAGTGCATATACAAACATGAATCAAAATTTAAAAATTTATTCAAAATGTTGCAGGTACTCTGCTCGCATGGCATCTTCATGCTCCCAGGTAGCATCTTCAAGACTGTAGTAGGTCCACTGAACTTTTACCATCTCTATAACTCGATTCCAGAGAATTTTGACTTTTCTTTCCAATATTCGCACTGGTTGGACCTGAAAGTCTCCCTATGTCTCTACCTGAATCAGATGCCAATCAATAACATGGTTAGGATCATGTATATATGTTTTTAGAAAAGAGACATGAAATACATTATGCACATTCATGGAAGCAGGAAATGAAAGAATGTATGCAACTAGCCATATTCTTTCCAATATCTCATATGGACCAAAAAATATGGCTTCCATCTTTGTACAGCTACCCAACTTCAAAGAGATCTTCTTGGGATTCACTTTCAAAAGAACATGCTCCCCCACTTTAAACTCTCTTGT
The DNA here is from genome assembly GCA_000966675.3 of Picea glauca. Taxonomy (NCBI): domain Eukaryota; kingdom Viridiplantae; phylum Streptophyta; class Pinopsida; order Pinales; family Pinaceae; genus Picea; species Picea glauca. The sequence continues at coordinate 365,012 of JZKD02S1649515.1, forward strand.
TGTCCTATTCTTATCGGCATAAAATTTTTGTCTATCCTGAGCTTCCTTTAAATTCTTCTTAATCTTAACCATCTGGTCTTCCATATCCTTGAGAAACTCTGGCCCAAGTACCACTCTATCTGCTGGGTTGTCCCAAATTACTGGAGTACTGCATTTTCTACCATAAATATCTTCAAATGGGATCATCTTCAATGAAGCTTGATACCCATTATTATAGGAAAACTCAACCAAGTGCACATAATCTTCCCATTTAGATGGCTTATCCATCACATACATTATCAACATGTCTTCAATTACTCGGTTGACCCTCTCTTTCTTCCCAACTGACTATGGATGGTATGTTGTGCTAAAGTTCAGATTTGTACCAAATACTTTAAATAATGCCTTCCAAAAATTCGAAGTAAACTTTGTGTCTCTGTCTAAGAAAATTGTCCTAGGTATCCCATGCAACCTAGCAAACTCCCTCATGTAAATTTCTGCAATATTAGCTTATGTATGAGTTTTTTTCACAGAAATAAAATTAGTAGCCTTTGTCAATTTATCAACCACTACCATGATTGAATCATGTTGTCTTGTTGTCTTGGGAAATTTATTTATAAAATCAATGGTTATCACTTCACATTTCTTCTATGGAATTGGTAATGGTTTTAGCGAATCCATTGGGTGTTGATGTTCATCCTTCACTCTTTGACATTCCATATATCTGGTGATGTAATCAAAAATATCTTTTTTTTTTCATTATGGGCCAAAAGAATTGGCTTCTTACTGTTGTAATCGTTTTCTGGTAACCGGGATGTCCAGCATATGGAACATTATGCATTTATTTTAGTACAAGATTCCAAAGTTCTCTAGAACTAGAAACATAAATTCTATTTTATGCATAAGTAATCCATCTTCCTTCATCTCATACTCTTTCATTTTATGTTGTACATCTCCTTTTTGTAAGATTTCCATTACCTATAGATAATGTTGATCTATAACAATAGCATCTAAAAAATTTCTATTCAAGTGTGACTGATGCATACTAAAAACTATAGCATGCATGAGATGTACTCTTCTACTAAGTGCAACGACAACTTTATTTTATTTTCCTTTGATATGCTTCATATCAAATTCGTATTCACTTAAAAATTCCGGCCATCTTGTTTTCCTAGCATTCAAGGTTAGTTGTTCAAAAAGATACTTCAAACCATTGTGATTTGTTCTCAATTCAAATCTCTTTCCCATGAGGTAATGTCTCCACATCTTCAACGTGTGAACAATGGCAGCAAGCTCCAAGTCATGTGTGACATAGTTCCTTCATGTTACTTAATATTTTTGGACTCATAACCAATGATGTGTCCATTTTGAGTGAGGACTCCACCAAGTCCTTCCTTACATGCATTTGTACATACCACAAAAAATTCATTTGGGTCAGCAATCTCTAACATAGGTGCACTAGTGAGTAACTCCTTCAACAAATTAAAGTTCTCTTCACATTTAGATGTCCATTCAATTTAATTCCCTTCTTTTGCAAAGAAGTGATGGGATAATCAATCTTAGAGAACCATGTTATAAACCTTATGTAGTAACCAGCTAACTCCATAAAATATTTCACTTCTGAAACATTCTTGGGCGTTTGCCATCCTCTAATGGCTTCAATCTTCTCTGGATCCACTGCTATACCTTATTCTGAAATAATGTTCCCTAAGTAATGGATCTTCTCTTGATAAAAAGAACACTTAATCAGCTTGGCATAAAATTAATGTTCCCTCGGCACTTGAAATACCAATCTTAGGTGATGTTCATGCTCTTCCTCTGATTTAGAATAGACAAGTATGTCATCTACAAATACTATGACAAACTTATCCAAATAATCTCTGAATATGCCATTCATTAAGCACCTAAATACAACTGGTGCATTGGACAATCCAAAAGGTACCACTACAATTCATAATGCCCATACCTGGTTCTAAAAGTTGTCTTATGGATATATTCTTATTTGATTCTTACCTGATGGTATCCTGATCTCAAGTCTATCTTTGAAAATATATTTTATCCTCTTAGTTGATCAAAGAGGTCATCAATTTTGGGTAGAGGATACTCGTTATTTATAGTGGACTAATTTAGCTATCGAAAATCAATACACAACATCAAGGTCCCATATTTCTCTTTGACAAAGAGTACTGGCGCTCCCCAGGGTGAAACACTTGGGCATATGTACCCTTCCTTCAACAATTCCTCCAATTATATTTTTAATTATTTTAACTCTGGTGTGCTCATTTTGTAAGGTGTTTTTGACACCGGGGCATCTCCTGGCACTAAATCAATAGAGAAATATATTTCCCTTTTTGGTGGCAACCCTGGTATTTCCTGGAATACATCTTCAAATTCTTGTAGTACCGTAAAATCTTCAAGGCTTGACCCCTTTGTATTTTTTGTCTCCTCCACATGGGTTGCATACAATTGACACCCCTTTCTAAAACATCTCTTCAACTATAAGGCTGAAATCTCCCTTATAGAGATGGGTCTTGGTACACCTTTCACGGTTCTATGTTTTCCATCTCCATCAAGACATGTAAATGTCTTGCTATGACAATCTAGGACAACATGGTGCTTGTCCAACCAATCCATTCCAATTAGAATATTGTAAGATCCCAATTGTATGATATTCAGATCAACACTAGTATTCACACCATTAAGACTTATGGAACAACCTTTGACCATATCATGGACCCTCCTTTTGGTTCCAGTGGCTAGCTAAACCAAACTTGATTTCCCAAGATTAATTTTCTCCAAATGTAATCTATCCACTATGTTAGGATCAATGTAACTATGATGTGCTCCTCAATCAATTAAAATAGCAACAGATTGACTTATGATGTTACCTTCCACCTCGATCATGTTGGATTGGTATTCTACTTGTCGATCATCTAAGGTTGCATAAATTATTCCCATGTCTTCGATTGTTGTATCCTCTTGGATGTTGTGCATGGTCTTCACTCTATCCTTTATGTTTGGGAAATCCTTGTATAGGTGATATTCCTTGCATCCCCAACATTGGATTGATGGTATTCCCCATTTTCCCAAGGAGTCTTCTTTCTTGGATTCATCATTGGCACACTGATCTTGGTTATTTTTATTTGGCTCATTTCTATTGAAAGGAGGTTGGAATCCCTTCTTCCTCTGATCAGAATTATCCTTATTCTTATCCTTCCAATACTTGTGCATGGATCCTTTGCCTTGGCCTTGCTCATACAGGTACTTAGCTTTCCTGATAGCCTCATTCAAGGTCTTGGGTTTATCATACTAAATCTTTTGTTTGTAAAGCAAAGTAAAACTACTTAAAAACCTATGCATTTTCACCTTCTCATATTTTATGAACCCTACATACTTTAACAACCCCAAGAAATTTTTCTCATATTCTTCCATAGTCATGCTTCCCAGCTTGAGTTCAAAGAACTTGTGCATTTTCTTTTTATAGAAATTCTCTAAGAGGTACTCCTTCTAGAAATACTTTTTGAACTACTTCCAAGTGATCCTATTCTCATTAATATGCTCAACTTGCTTCAGTTGGTCCCACCACATGGAAACCTTCCCATGCAAATGGTAGGTGGAAATTATAGCTTCTATTTTTCATAAATAGTTATGCAATTGGAAATATCTCC
>JZKD02S1649515.1:373738-390463 GCA_000966675.3 Picea glauca
ACATCAATTTTTTGTCGAATGCAATAAACCCAAGTTTTTCTAGTTGCATCATCAATAAAAGTAACATAATAACGAGAGCCACCAAGAGATGATACTTGATCTAGTCCACATACATATGTATGCACAATCTCTAACCTTTCATTCTTTTTTTCTTTTCCAACTCTGAGAAATCTGACTCTCTTATGTTTTCCATAAACACAATGCTCACAGAAGTCCAAATCAATTTTTTTAAGATCTGGCAATAAATTTATTTTTTGAAGTATCTGCATTCCCTTCTCACTCATGTGTCCCAGCCTATGATGCCACAGTTCTGTATCCACTCTTGTAGAAGCTAAAGAGATAGAAGAGTCAGCATTACTGATACATAAATACAATGTACCTACTTTCTCTCCTTTTGTTATCACCAATGATCCTTTGATGACCTTCCACGTCTTATCTATAAATATGGATATACAAACTTCACTTGCCAACTGCCCTGTTGAAATTAGATTTTTCCTTAAATATGGAACATTTCTTACCTCTTTCAACAACCATTGGTTTCCATTGCGTTTCTTTATTTTTACCTTTCCCATTCCAACAATTTTGCATGGTGCATCATCACCCAAATGAACCTGTCCAAAATCACCTTGAACATAATCTAGTAAATGTTTCCTATGCGGTGTGGCATGAAATGAAGCCCTTGAATCTACTACCCAAGACTCAGAAATATTATCTACAGAAAGAATCAAAGCATCTTGTAACACATCACCTGATACATTTGCTTCCCGATTTCTCTCTTGCTGTCCATCTCTTTGTTTCTTTGGAGCCCTGCAGTCTTTCTTCAGATGTCCTTTCTTCCCACAATTCCAGCACTCTATATTTCCAAGTCTGGATTTGGATCTGCCCTTCCTATAATTCTCACGGTTCCCTGGGCCATTTCGTCTATCCTTTTGTCTTCCCCTATTCTCCATGTTCAACACATTACCTAATGTCTCACCTGTTCTTTTCCGTCGCATTTCCTCACTAAGTATAACACCAACAACATCATCAAATTTTAAATTATTTGAACCAGAGACAAAGTTACTTATAGCCATGACCAAGCCATTCCATCTTTCTGGAAATGAGCACAAGATTAGAAGAGCCCTGACCTCATCTTCAAATTCCACTTTTACAAAACTTAGTTGATTAGTAACCATATTAAAATCATTTAAATGATTTTCAACAGACCCACCTTCTGACATCTTCATATTAAATAATCTCTTCATTAGAAATACCTTATTGGATGCCGAGGGTTTTTCATACAATTTATCCAATGCGTCCATCAAGGCCTTTGTTGTCTTTTCTTTCGAAATATTGAAACCCATCGATGCTGCCAGGCTCAGTCATATCGTTCCTAGAGCCTTTATGTCAAGAATCTCCCATTCTTCATCCTTCATAGCCTTAATCTTCTTTGCTACTCCACCCAATGGTAGGAATATATCCTTCTGATATAAATAATCTTCCATCTGCATCTTCCATAACTGGTAGTTTGGTCGTTAAATTTCTCGACCCTAAACTTTCCATCTTTCGCCATTGCTCCCACTTGAACCAGGAACCCTCCTTTCCTATGAGTTATCTTTCGCTCTGATACCAATTGTTAGAAAAACAGGATCGTGGAGCAATAAAATAAAACAAATGCAGAAACAAAACACATAAGATACACAATACAATAGAGACACAGATATATGTGGTTCACCCAGTGTGGGCTACGTCCACTGGAGAAATTGTCAGGTCCTTCCTTTATTATTATCTAGCAAATGAAGGGATACAACCTATAGCAAACTCGTTGTAACTTCATCTTCTTTCTCTCACAGTCTCCTATCTTAGAATACAATATTCGCCATAATGCATAGCCGCAATACATTTCCCTCATAACAGAGGGTTGCCTTAGAGGGGAAAAAAACCTAACATGATTTCTACCGTTAGATCTACCACCTTATAATGAACGGTCCATATTTACAATGAAATTACAATATACATTTACAAGGAAATTTTTCCTTCCGGGGCTTCGCCCCTGAACCCTGCAGAGGTGGTAACCCCCCTCTGCACTCCCCCGCGTGGAAGAGTGTACATACTTCTAGGGTTTAAATAATTCATAGGGTATAAACACGGCTGAAAACAAAAGACTTTTGAATCAGGAAGATAATCAGGCTCCACAACCAACACAAACCCCCCCAATAGACCAGGGACAGGTTTATGTAACTCTTAAGAATCAAGAACCTCATGGTCTTCCCCCAAGAAGCTCATGTAACTGATTTCCCCATTAAACAAAATGGGTAATTAAAAAATGAAATAAATGCTTAACCCCTAAGGCCCCCTCTCTTGTGGAATCATATCACCCTATAAATCTAGTCCTTGTCCGTCTAGCAACCAGCGATGTATTTATTATTAATAATGATCAAAACATTACATTTATTAGGCACACTGGCCTCTTTTAATTGTTTGGGCACTCTGGCCTCTCAGTACTTAACAAATACATTATTTAATATGGGGCTCAAAACTCGGGGTGTTACAAGTATCATTTTTTATAATTTTGTAAGCCTAAGAGGCATTAGAGAGTGGCCCATTAAGCGAGTAAATCAAACCATAGAGGAGAGAGGCCTTGTATATATTATGTACATTGTATGCATTAGTTAAAATGAAGACCACTCTATTTTGAGTGTTGAGTATTCTGGTGTATAAATCCTCGAATCTGGTGTTTCACTGTGGTTGGAGGGATTTATTGAGTTATTAATCAGTGACCGGGACTGGTAGATTCTTAATAGTTCAATTAGAACCTATCTAGTGGATTTATATATGTCTCAATAATTTGTGTCTCTCTATACTGATGGGATCGAACGATTGTACATAGTTATTGTTGATGATGAATTATTCCATAATTGAATACAAATCTAGAATCCGAGTGGATACATTGAGATGAGGCCTTTATATTCGAATTGTAGGTCAACAGAGGTTAAATCCTTATCAAGGAAGAATCTTGGCTCAAGAAGGAAATGAGATCATTGAATAATCATTGATCACTCTTAGGATCAATGATCCATAATCGATGCAGAATAGGGTGCAACAAGGAGATTGAACTGTCAAATTCAATTGATCGGGGTCATGCTACAGGAAACATTTGATCTCGGAGGGGAAGGAAGATCAATATTCCAGATCTGTCTTTCGTTTCAAATTTGCAGGAAATTTAAGTTTGGAGTGATTTGCAAAAAGTGAAACCAACAGTTTTCAATGAAGCTACGTGTCAAAATTTCGTTCCTTCGCATTTCATCGAGTGGTTTTTGACAAATGCAAAATATCCCAGGAACATAGCCCGAGTTCATGCGGAAAAGAGGTAACCTCTCAGGTTCACTTCTATTGTAAATAAGTGCTCAGAGGTTATAACCATGGTTCCAAGATTTTGACCATATGGATGATGTGAGCGTTTATGCATTAGGATAGAGGTTTTAATTAAACCACGTGCACTGGTAATTAAGGGCAGAGAATGATCTCATGGAATACAAGGTCGACTTGTCGATCCTCAAGTGTGATCAACCAATGATATTATTTATTCTAACTTTGTTAAATTGATGTTGAGGTCAGAGACTCCAATATAGGTAAAAGTTCTAGATCTCCATTGCTACTATAGAGTAATATTTGAGTTGAAGCAAAATCATATTAGGTTTGAGAATATGCAGTTTGACATAAAGTCAAATGAAGACTTAGGAAAGGATTTAAGGGATAATTCTGTGTAGAAATGGGTAGATTAACTCCACAGTGGGAAAACTATATGTGTTATCTTCAAATAGAGAATAAAGAAGAACTGCAGAAAATTCCTAAGGAACATAGTGAAGCATTTAATACCTAGTTTTGTGCAGGGACAACTAGTATAGATCCTTGGGAAACCTCTTGGTAGGTTTTCAAAGCAATTTAGAATTCTGAAGCTGCCTAAGATTGTGATTATTGGAGATACTAGATAGGGTATCATTATCAAGTAGTATCATAGCTAGAATGCTTTTTGGAATGAGGCATTATTACAACAAATCTGATGAAAGAACAAGAACATTGAATGTTCTTTAGGGGGAAATAACACGTGATTGCAAAGAGCTTATATTCTCTTGAAGAAAGATTTAATTTGAAGAAGAATATAGCGCAAGTTTTCTCTTGGAAAGAATTTGATGCAAGTAGCAACATAAGGAAATTAAAATATGAGAAGAGCAAAGTACAACATGGGAGCTGTAGAAGAAAGCTAGTGACAGAGGACAACAAAGACAATTTCTGAGAGGAGAAGGAGAACAATATAAGTTCTCAAAGGGATTGTGTTGATGATAAGATCTTGGTACAGATTTTATAAGGACCGATATGATGTTTTTTTTTTATGCTAACTCTTGTAAAAATTTTGTGTTTGCAGGTTGGAGAATACAAGAAGGAAATTATAGCAGAGAAAGAATATGAATAACATCCATTACAGTAGTGAATTTGTGATAGAGGAAAGAGAGATCATGTGTAGCTCTTAAAGGATAAAGAGAAGTGGAAGAATTTGTGATAGAACCCCAACAACAAATTAAGATTGTTGGATGAGAGATGACAAGTGCAGCTCTCAAAGGAAGAGGTGAGCAGTTGAATATGCAGAAGCCTAACAGCTTTGGAAGCTAAGGAGAAGGAGTGCTCGAGAAAAGGTTGTACTGTAGAGAACCAAAAGAGAGGAGATGCCAAGAAGATGGCTTGGTACTGGTGACAAGTAGGAGACTTGTTACAAAAATGGGAAAGGATTATTGTGGCTCACGAGTGGATAAGGAGAGTCCACAGAAGAAGGAGGTAAAGGTGACTATTAATGGTCATCCACAAGATTCAGAGAGAAGTCACAAACATATGAAAATGAATTCTAAGAAAGATGGCATAAAGAAGATGAGTGATGAAGAGTTTGAGAAGGAAATGGATGAGCTGAGAGTACATCTTAATGTACTAATGGAATTTCTACATGGATATGTGGAGGACAAGAGACATAGATGGACAATGAATAAGAAGAAGGTGATATGGAATTCATTGCAGGTGAAGCTAAGGAAAAGGATGTATGCCAAGTTGAGGGAAGAACTAAGAGGAGATGAGTTCAGATTGAGACCATTGACAAAGGAAGAAGTTCACTTTTGTGAACCATAGAAAGGAACAATCCTTGGAGAGGATGAAGATGAGGATGTTGAAGAGATATTTATTGATAGTCTCCTGAACTATTGGACTAGTTCAGATCAACATGGAGATGTGGTGGTAGAGGCATCACGTGAGGAGCCTTATATTTTTCAATCTAACACTTTGTATATGATTGCAAATTTGGTAGGTGATGAAGAGAAATTGGATGAGGTGCTTGTGCATGTTGATGAATAAATGAAACTCTTGGAAGGGATGGATGAGATAGAAATATTCTTAATTGAGCATGTGGTTGTTGACCTTGAAAATGGTGAATTTGGCAAGGAAGATGAAGAGAACCAAATAAATCCTTGTAGCAGTTGTTTGGATAATAGAAGAATTTTGTTGAATCAAGAATCTTCAACAAGAGAACAAGATGGAACCATTATGCAACATATGGAGGAATGCATGGTGATGTTAGCAGTAGCAGAAATCCAAGAATCTTGTGATTCTAAAACTGATAATTGGTATATACATGTAGATTTTGAGGTTGAAGTAGAACATAGCTCAGTTTTTGTTATAAATGAATGTGAGACAACATTATCTCATAGAGTTTATGTAGGTATAGAGGATCAAGGATCACCTCGTGAAGATATGTTCAAGGAGTTTTCAGTCGTTAGAATGTTAGAAGACAGTTTTTTGTCAGAGGAGGTAAATGCAAAAAAGGACATGGAATATTTTGGATATTCAATGGAGAATACAATTCAAGATGATTTTGTTGAATTTTATGAGGAGTTGGACTTCTTGGAGGAGAAGATAATGAGCCAAAGACTGCATATTCAGAATGTTAATTCAAAACTAGAGGAAGAATACATTTTCTTGAAAGACAATGAGGTGAAAGTTGGAAAGAAGAATAGGAAGCAGTTGATAGATAAGAGTTTTATAGCTCTTATGAAAGAAGAGGTTATGCAGTAGCAAAGGAGAACTGAGAACAATGACATTCAGCCAAGGACGGAGCTAGATAATGAGGTTGAAAAATTATGGAATATGATGAGGAAGACATCTGAGAGAAGATACAACAGAATGCACAACAAAAGGAGGAGGAGAACTAGCAACAAGATTAAGTTGACTGAGGAACTTTGCATCAACAAAGAAACTGGGAAACAACAACATAAATTTTGGAAACCTGGAGAATTGAAGGAAACTACAATAGGAGCAAGACAGCATGCAAAGAATGATGGACAAATAAAACATAAACTTTGGGATCCAATAGGACTTCAACAAAGGAACTCATGATTAGGAGATCATGAACATTTTTTTCTTTGGCAGCCTGATGTAGGAGCATTTTTCCTCCAAGTCTTGTACATTTGATGAAGACCTAGGGATTCTTTCATTTACTAAGGAGTGGGTTCCCAGATGTTTTATTTAAAGTATTTTCCTATGTTTTGTGAGGATTCTAGAAGGAGTGCATAGGAATGATTGATTGTGTAATTAAATATATTTGGTGTGTTTGTTCTCGAGAATTGTGAGAACATAGAGAGATCTTAGGGGTGAGTTAGATCCCTTGAGTGATTTGTGGATCTTGAGATATTTGAGGATTTATTAAGAGATTTATGGCTCTAGAGATCCTAGAGATAGAGGAACTGAATGAGAGGATTTTGGATTTGAAACAAAATTAGTTTCAATATCTTTTTGTATAAATTTGTAATCCTAAGAGGCATTAGAGGGTGGCCCATTAAGCAAGTAAATCGGGCCATAGAGGAGAGAGAGGCCTTGTATAGATTATGTACAATGTATGCATTAGTTAAAAGGAAGATCACTCTATTTTTTAGTGTTGAGTATTCTGGTGAATAAATCCTCGAATTTGGTTTTTCGGTGTGGTTGGAGAGATTTATTGAGATATTAATCAATGATAGGGACTGGTAGATTCTTAATAGTTCAATTAAAAACTATTTAGTGGCTTTATGCAAGTTTCAAGAATTTGTGTCTCTCTATACAGATGGGATCAAATGCTTGTACATAGTTATTGTTGATGATGAATTGTTCCATAATTGCATACAAATATAGAAATTGAGTGGATACATTGAGATGGCACCTTTATATTCGAATTGTAGGTCAACAGAGTTTAAATCCCGATCAAGGAAGAATCTTGGCTCAATAAGGAAACGAGTTCGATGAATAATCATTGATCACTCTTAGGATCAATGATCCATAATTGATGCATAATAGGATGCAACGAGGAGATTGAAATATCAAAGTCAATTGATCATGGGTTTTTCTACATGAACCATCAGATCTCAAAGGGGAAGGAAGAACAACGTTCTAAATCTGTCTCGTGTTCAAAGATGAAAGAAATTTTAGTTCGGAGTGATTTACAAAAAGTGAAACCAACAGTTTTCAACAAAGCTACATGTCAAAATTGTGTGCCTTCGCATTTCATCTAGTGGTTTATAAACCCACCCTTTGACAAATGTGAAATAGCCTAGGGACATAGCCTGAGGTCATGTGGAAAATAGGTAACCTCTCAAGTTCAATTCTATTGTAAATAAGTTCTCAGAGGTTATAACTCTAGTACCAAGATTTTTACCATATGGATGATGGGAGTGTTTATGCATTAGGATAGATGATTTAATTAAACCATGTGCACTAGTAATTAATGGAAGATAATGAGCTCAAGGAAGACAAGGTCAATTTTTCGATCCTCAAGTGTGATCGACCAATGAGATTAGGTATTGTAACTATGTTATGGATGTTGAGGTCTGAGACTCAAAAACAGGTAAAAGTTCCAGATATCCATTGCTACCGTAGAGTAATATCTGAGTTGAAGTAGAATCATAATAGGTCTGAGAATATGCAGTTGACATAAAGTCAAATGAAAACTTAGGAAAGGATTTAAGGGATAATTCTGTGTAGAAATGGGTATATTAACTCCATAATGGGAAAAGGATATGTGTTCTCTTCAAACAGAGAATTGAGAAGAAGTGTATAAAATTCCTAAGGAACATACTGAAGCATTGAATACCTAGTTTTGTGCAGGGAAAACTAGTACAGATCCTTGGGAAACCTCTTGGTAGGTTTTCAGATCAGCTTAGAAGTCTAAAGCTGCCTAAGATTGTGATTATTGGAAATACTAGATAGGGTATCATTATCATTTATTCTTGACACTGTCTTTTCTAGATGTCATTCTAACCCTAATTTTTATACAAAGAAATTAGGAATCCATCTCATAATCATTGTTCTTTATGTTGATGACCTTATCCTCACTGGTAGTGACCCAACTTTTAAACCATGTGAAAACCAACCTTAAGAAGAGATTTGAAATGACCGACTTGGGTTATTTATACTATTTCCTTGGCCTCCAAGTTTCGCAAACCAAGGAAGGAATTTTTCTTTCCCATTTTAAGTATGGTTGTGACCTTCTTCGTCCCTTTCACATGGAATATTGTATACCAACCCCTTCTCCCTTCCAGTATGGATTCAAACTTGTTGTCACTTGTACTTCTCTCGAAGTTGATGCAACTTTGTATAGTTAACTAGTTGTTAGCCTCTTATATTTGACTCATACTCATTTTCATGTTTCCTTTATTATTGGTATTGTTGCATGATATACGCAAACACCCCATGAAAACCATTGGAAAGTAGATAAAAGGATACTTTAGTATGTCTGGGGTATAGTTCGGTTCGGGATACATTACTTCTCAGGGGGGACTCCTTTATTGGTTGGTTTCACTGATTCAGATTTGGTCGATGACCTTGATGATTGAAATCCTATTGTAGGTTATGTTTTCAACCTTGGTTCAGGACCTGCCACTTGGGCCTTGTTGATGGGCATAACTAACACACCGTCAACTGGAAGGTCAAATCTGGACTGGGGTTGTCTAAATAACCCAAGTCGTTTGGTATGAAATGACCTGATGGGTTTAATGGTTTCGTTGGCCAACTAAGTCCTAAAAAAGAAACTAATTTATGAAAACTATGATCCTAAGTAGTAAGAATATAAATAATTTACAAGCATCAAAAAAGATAATGGAACATGTGCATATGATTATTAACAATGAATATACAATTTGCAAGTTTTCTGGATGTCTTGCGAAATTGATGTTTTTGTTTTGAATTGTTTATGAAGTAGATAAAGAAAGAACATACATTTTATATTTTTTTGTTTAATATTTAAATTCTAAAGAACTCAAAAATACTAATAAAACACACTTGAAATAAGAATGGATGAACATGCAAAGCTTAGTTCTAATTGTTCATATTTCATTTGTGAATAATCTGATCAAAAGAAAATACCAATAAACTAACCTACAGGAAATAAGTTTATGTCCCTGCGTAATTCAAACTCAAAGATATCTTGTCTGTGAGAAAAACATGTAACAGGATGATGCTAACATTCCCAGAATAAACTCAAAGGTATTTTTGGAGCAAAGATATCAGAGCAGAGTAATAAACATACAGATCTGGTCATCTTGTAATGATGAACACTTATAGAAAATAAATTTAATATAAAGCATTCATGTAATACATCACTTAACATCAAGCATAAATCAATGATATTTAAACGAAATAATGATCACAGATGTAATATATGAAAAACAAATTACAGACAGAATTAAAGTACTTGAATAAAATGAAATATCATATGTTGATAAGAATAAAGTTGTATAACATATTAACATTCCATAATATAAAGGGTAAAAGGTAATGGGAAAGCGTCACACTGGTCTACAGTCAAGGAGTGAACAACTTGTCCATACAGTCTTGAAAGTTACATGTCCATAATGCATCCAAAAAGGGTGTCCTTCACTACTAAGAGTGAACAATATTTAAACTAGTTCAGGATTCAAATGCCCATATCACACAACATAGAGTTGAATCCACAAAAATTGGATAATATTACAAAAATAGTGAAAATAGTAACCACTCATGCATGAGTTGGTTTTATCTAAATAAGACAAATTTTATAAACATAAAAAAAGATAGAAACTATTGAATATTTGAACGTTGATTCAAAGTGTTTTCTCCATGTAATCAGCAGTATAATCTTCCATTTCCTGTAAATAGCAAAAACCGATTTGATATTAAGAAAAACGATTGATAATTATTATTCAAAAGAGATTGGCTACAGAATCATAGATTCTGTAGCTAGTCTTATTTTTAGCAAATGAAATAAAAAATTAAATCTACTTATTTTGATTTTTCATAACAGAATTGAATGAAATCAAAACAAAATCATTTTACTATTAAAAAATAGCCAAAGAGGGGTCTGACAGTTCGGAATTTATAATTTCTTTGAAACTGGTTATGTTCTTAATGATTATATTCCCGACCCTCTTGAATCATTTATTCTCCCTCTCTGTGTGTGCCTTCAGTTAAAGGTTCTCTTGTTTCAAAAAACCATTCTGAGCAGCCAAGTGTTTAACTCGAGCCTGTAAGAGAGAAACATCATTATAGTAACGCTCTATCCAGTCGAGACAGCTATCACAGTGCACCGGGGAAATGGCAGATCTATGTGGAACATGGTCGACAAGGGGTGCTTCATTTTTACCTATGGTTTGCTCCAAGCCATGCTCGATACCCGAAAATCCTTTTTTACCCTTAAGACACGGGGGTAAATTGGTCACGAAATCAAACTATTCAACATGGGTAATAACCTATATCCTGGAACACTGATTTTCTGGGTATTCCCAAGCCAAAAAATCGTCTATCTCATGATCTAAACATCGATCATCTATATCGATTGGATTGATCGATATCAGATGATTACTCTTTCAATTTCTTAGTTTTCTAGAAATCAAACGATCAACATTCTTATTCCTGAAACTTAAATATGTGCTATGTGGTTTCTTTCCCTTATGGAAATTCTTCACAATAGTTTTATCATTAACATTTAAAATAGAAACATTCATAGGCACAGGACGATCATTTTATTTTAATCTAGCAATCACTTGTTCTAGAGATCTTCCAGGTGAAAACCTATATGGTAATTTTTTATCCATAGGGGTTTCATCAACAACAGAAACTGATTCAATAAATTCAGGGCCATCAATTGAATTAACGACATGGCTTTCAATTACTGGTCTATCTGAAATAGGGCTTACAATTAAAAGAGGTTTGACTATAGCGTCGGTCTGGGTGAATCTATTTCTGATCAGAAAGGTCTCCCAATTGTCACCTATTTTCGACAAGTGATCAACCAACAAGATTTTAATGAGTCCATGGTGAAACAGACTCGAATTGATACCCTGTCGCTTATAGTGCTTGGACATTTTGTAAAGAGTCATCAATAGGTAAAAAGGAATATCCAACTCAAACCCTATGAAATTCATAAGAAAACGAATGTGGTACAGAAAAACCAGCCCATATCGGCCTTCACATGTAACAAACTGCTTTAGAATTAAAAGGAGACTGTGTCATCTAGGTTTTAACAGAGCAATACGAATACCTTTTGTAAAACAAGTGGTTTCACGGGAAGCCATGAATAAACTCCATGGGACATCTTCTATTTTAGCGTTCTTAAACCACCTCTCTCCTTTTAATGGGAGACCTGTCGCCTTGCTCATGAAATCCTCTATTAATTCCAACTGTATATCCCTAATCTTGGCTCTGAAGCCGTCAAAAGTTTGTGCAAAATCTTTTGCAACCTGGAGATTATAGCCTTTGAAATTCTTGAGGAACACATCCCATCCATGATCCATCATGTCGTTAATAGCGTCATCATAGGATAGCAAATCTTGGCATCCGTTCAGCTCGATACGAACCACGGATTCCATTACCATTGTGACAAGGATGAAACAAATATGAGAAGGGATAGGTTTAGGTTTCCAACAGATGAGCAACAAAGATAGGTCTAAGCGAGATGTAATAGCACGAAAATTGCAGAGTCTAGGGGCTATCAAAACTCAGACAGGAGAATTAGGGAAAACAAGAACCAAAAGTTTTGTAAGACTCCAAACCATTTCTCACGATGAGTGTCAAATCCTATAGAGTACAAAACCCTATGCGCATAATGAATGGTCTCATTAATGTTTCAGGCCAGCAAGGTGAAACGAAGATGCAAGTACAACATGCCTATACTAATTTGCATGAATGTTGATATGACATTTGAACTCATGAGAATTGTATTAACAGTTAACCAAGGTTGTTGTGCATTCAAACATTTCCACAATGAACTATAGAACCAACAAATTCATGATAACCATAATTTCGATAGTGGATTAATCAACCATTTCATAAGATTTGAATTTTAATCATATATGGGTGGATTTTAAAACAATATTTCTAAGGTAAAAGATTATGAAACCAAGACAAGTTTTATGTTTAAATTCATGCTTACAGTCATGAATTAAAAATAAAACAAACAAAAATGCAAATGAAAACTTAGTAAGGTAAGCTTAACCCAATCATTGCTTTGAAACTCGGAAATATAAACATTTACAAGTCGAGGGTAATGGCAGCTACAGAAAGATATGATCTTTTGTGAGGACTTTAATTGTGATAAGAATCAAAATTATTGTGGATGCCAATAGGACTGTAAGAAACGAGAGGTTATTGCTCTATCTTTAGCAGAATTAGAGTACCCAGTAATGATTAATGCAAGTCAAGAAGATTTTTGGCTTCGATAGATCCTTTCATAGTTTTGATTCTAGTAGCAACATCTGACCACCAATTGGTGTGAAAATTAGAGTTCCATCAAGATTTCCAAAGACCCAATTCAATATGAGTGCAACAAATACATCGATATGCACATTCACTTCATTAGAAAGATCATTCATGATCGAGTTATTGAAGTGCTCTTTTTCCCTATAGAAGATCAAGTTGCAAAATTTTTCACAAAGTCTCTTACATAAGCATTTTTTTCCAAACTTCGATCTATGTTAGGAGTTAGGGAAGTTGTCATTAAGGGGGAATAGACTCTAATGCCTCATTATTTCTCCTATTGTGTCGCCTTTGTAAATCCTTAAATCCTATCGCATATTTTCTTAGGGGGGGATGTTATGATACTTGGACACTTAGGAGTTAGTTAAGATCAAATTGGTCTAATGTGTCATTAGGTAAAAGTGTGTTTCTTTAGTATGCATTTGTATTTAGGTAATTTGATGGTCCCAATATGTTCCTGACATAGAGTGATCTAACAATTCATATTATCCTCGATCTTAACCACTACATTTATCCATGGCTTAACACCTAACTGGTCCATGATATCTATTTAAATAGCATGAAGGTTCATTTCTCGATAATCAATTAGGATAAAATCTCTTGTAAATATCTCTACGATATTTTATTTTTTATTAATAAATTGCTCCAAGTGGCCACGTTGGATGGGGCCTTGGATGTTTCCCCACAAGGGTTTTACCATGTAAAAACATCAGTGTGTTGATCTTTCATCTATTTTGTGAGTGGTTACTAAAGGTGTTTGTCCTCTATTGGAATACCTATGTTGTTGAACATTTTAATTCTAGGTAGAATCCAAAATACAATCTTCAAAGTGCATACAAATACATTTGAATTTGGGGATCATTCATGATCTCGAGGGAAATACAAACAACAAATTTGAATGGGGATGAAGGAAAGATATAAATAATCAAGTAGAGGCATTTTACATATTCCAAGGGCCAAGGATCATTGTCGGTAAGATCAACAAGAACATAATCGTCATCAAGGATTCAACACTAATCATAAATCTTATGCTCAAAGTCACATCTTCAAGCAATGACACTCTAATAAAAATAATTACTTGAATCAAAAGAGAAGTTTCCATATTCAAGAGTGTTGAGTTCTATCATGTACTAATAAAGCTCAATCACCAAGCCAATAACCTAGAAAACAAGTTAACACTATTGAAATGTGGAAAAATAAGGTTTAAAGGAGGGGAGGTATATTACATATCCCCTAATTTATTTTTCTTTAAACTTCATTATGAGCCCTTGCATGTCAAGCACTTGGCACAAAATTTTGGTGGGGATGGAGGTATTCCATAGTCAGTGACCAAAGCACATATCACTATGCAGTCCCCTCACACATGTAAATGTTTACGAGGATATGAAATCTTCAACTACTCTAGATCATGATTTCCCTCGTAGGTGGGATAATGGCATTGAAGTATGAGGAATTATGGTTTATTGCAGGGTTGTGGCTCTCATTTTCTTTGCATTCAGGTTTGAATTAGGGTTTGAATCTTCTCCCTTATCGACTTCCCTTGTGGGATACTAGATCCAAAATTTGGAGGGCCTTATGTGTTGGAAAACATATGTATTCCAATAGAGAACGAACACATTGAGTAACTAATCACACAACCAGATCAAATATAAAAACAATAATGTTTTTACGTGGTAAAACCCTTGTGTGAAAACATCCAAAAACCCAACCAACATGCCAATTGGAGAAATTTATTAATGAAAAAGAAAATATGTTATAGATATTTTATCACAATCGATCATCGACAAATGACCCTCCATGCCCATTAAATAGATATCATGGACCAATTGGGTGTTAAGCCATAGATCAATGTAGCCGTTAAGATCAAGGATAATATGAATTTCCAGATCACTCTATGTCAGGAACATATCATGACCGTCAGATTACCTAACTACAAATGCATACTAATGCATACTAAAGAAACACACTTTTACCTATGGACACATTAGACTAAATTGATCTTAACTAACTCCTGAGTGTTTAAATATCCTAACATACTCCCTTAATAACAACTTGGATTATGATTGGAGTATTTACAAAGGAGACACAATAGGAGAAGGAAGGAGGCAATAGATCCTATCCCCCCTTAATGACAAATTCCTAAACTCCTAACATAGATTGAATCTTGGAAAACTTCTATTTTGTAAGAGACTTTGTGAAAATGTTTGCAACTTGATCTTTTGTAGGGAAAAAGAGCACTTCAATAAATTGATCATGAATGAGGTTTCTGATGAATCGCATGTGTAGCTCGATGTGTTTGTTTCACCATTGTTGAACTGGATCTTTGGTGAGCTTGATGGCACTATGACTGTTGCACTAGAGGGTGGTCGGATGTTGTTGTTGGAATCCAAACTCTGAAAGGATTTGTCAAAGCCAAAAATCTTCTTGAATTCCATTAACCATTGCTCGATACTATGCTTCTTCTAAAGAAAGAGAAATAGTCTATTGTTTCTTATAGGACCAATTGACAGGTCCTGAACCAAGGATAAAAAAAAATATAACATGTAATAAAATTTGGATCATCAGGGTCACTGACCTAATCTATTTTAGTGAAACCAACCAATAAAGGAGTCCCCCCTAAGTTGTAATGTATCTCAAATTGAACTACCCCCTGGACATATCAAAGTATCCTTTTATTTTTTTTCTAATGGATATCATGGGGTATTTGCATATTTCAGGAAACAAGACCAACAACGAAAGAAATATCAGTATGAGTATGATTAGTCTAATATAAGAGGCTACCAACTAACTAATGGTAGAAATTTGCATCAACTTTGGGAGAAGTACATGTGGTAGCAAGTTTGACTTCAGATTAGAAGGGAGAAGGGGTTGGTTTATAATATTCCATGTGAAAGCGACGAAGAAGGTCACAAGCATACCTAGATTGGGAAATAAAGATTCCTTCCTTGGTTTGCAAAACTTGGAGGCCAAGGAAATAGTGCAAATAGCCCAAGTTGGTCATTTCAAATTTCTTCTTAAGGATGGTTTTCACATGATTTAAAAGTTTTGGGTCACTACCAGTGAGGATAAGGTCATCAACATAAAGAACAAGGATTATGAGACGTCTTCCTACTTTCTTGGTATAGAAATTAGGGTGAGAATTACATCTAGAAAGGACAATATCAAGAATAAAGTTGTCCATTTTGTCATACCAAATTTTACCAATCTGGAGGAGCTTGCTTAAGACCATAAAAGATTTCTTGAGGTGATAGACAAGGTTGGATTCATTTTGGACATAGTCAGGAGGTTGTTCCATGTAGATTTCTTCTTGCAAATCCCCATGCAAGAAGGCGGATTTAACATCCATCTTATGGACATACTATTTATGTGAGGTTGAAAGGGCTATAACAAGGTAGATAGAATTCATTTTGGCTACAGGGGGAAAAGATTCATTATAGTCAATGCCTTCAACTTGAGAGAACCCTTTGGAAACTAATCAGGCCTTGTGTCTTTCAACACTTCCATCTGATGCATACTTAGTTATGTACACCCATTTACATATGACATGTTTTCTTCCTTTTGGAAGAGGTACAAGATCTCGACTATCATTCATTGTTAAAGAGGGATACTCTTCATTCATTGATGTGTCCCAATCTGGATGACTTGAAGCTTTTGCAATTTTTTCTAGATCATGAGTCTCTAAAACTTGAGCCAAAAGAGAAGAGCCTCACTGGAACTGTGAACATGCCTGACGTTGATCTAAAGGATCACCAACAAGATCACCAATTTCTTCTTCTGTTGAATGGACCCATCTGTGAAGTGGTGGTGCTGGTACAGGTACATGTTCAATGGGCTCATCTAGAGAAAGGTGAGAAGGCGGAGGTGGATTTTCATCCTCACTGTCATCATCTGAAGAAGAAGAAACCATAATAGGAACAAAAGATGGAACAAAATATGAATATGGATCGC